>JAUOBV010181156.1:0-12128 GCA_032360425.1 Rubia occidens | reverse complement strand
TCTGATTCTTAGGGTGAGACTAGAGAATCACCATTACCCAATTCAGAGAATCCCAAACCGTAAAAAAGGAAAGGGAATGATTAAAAATACCAACCAAACATTAACTAAAGGTTTCATTACGTTTTATTCCCTTTCCCCATTCCGATTCCCCCAAACCAAACAGCCCCTTATGCTCTTGGCATTCCTTTGTTTCTATATCTCCCACAAAATGCATATGGATAGTCTAATCGCCTCTTTATCTGGCGCCATCTTAGTCCAGTGTATTTACCATGAATTAACCTCCCAATAATGATTTTGATTAAAATCAAAACCTAATGAAAAGGCTCTCCAGATTTTTTTGAGTCCTCGCACATGAGAAATAAATGCATCTCATCTTCCACTGGGCATGAACACCTTGAGCATATACTATCTTAGATAATGTTTCTCTTCTATAGGTTAAATTTTGTGGGCAACGCTCAATTCATCAACATCCATATAAAAACTGCTAACTTATGAGGAATATTCATATTCCAAAATTTCTTCATATCTTGCATCTGTCAAGAACTCGGTTGCTGATGGAGTGGAATATGATTTTGTAGATCTATTTCTTTCATAGCCAGGTGATAGGCTTTCTTCACTGTATAATTTTTATCTTTTTTTTACTCCAAAGGGGAATATCATCATCGAGATGATTTCTTAATGTTCTGATTTACATGATATATGGTACTGTTTGAGCTGGAAATATAGCCCTAACCAAATGGATCCTCCAATTTCCATCATCTGGATCAAGTCCCTCACCATGAGGTATATTTGAACCACCACTGAAGATTACTGAGCCAAGGGGTTTTCATGATTTGGAATCTATTGATCATGCAACTTTATATCTTTCCATAATCTGACTTGCCATGTCAGATGATCAGTTATAAGATTTCTTGTCCATAATACAGATTTCCAGGCCCAAGATTCATGTCATTTTTCTTACATTAAGAAGATTTGTGTTTCTGAGATGCTTTGCTTTGTAAACCCTGTTTAATAGGGATTCTAATCCCTTTACCATGTTCCAGACATACTCGCCCACCACTGCCTTGTTCATTCAATACATTGATCTCAAACCTAACTATCATATTGTGAACTATCATCGATTCTTTTTAGTTGTAAAGTTGACATTAATCCCCAAGTATTTCTCATTGAACTGTGGACCATGAACATTTAACGTGTATCTTGCATACTGTAGAAGACTAGGAGGTGTGTTTGGACTGAATATTATGGCACATTTCTAAAAGTTCAATCTCTGACCCGAGAATCTAGCAAATAAAAGTTCAATCTCTGGCATCCACCGTTGAATAATTACATGTTGAAAATAGAATGCAGTCATCCGCATACATTAGGTGACTCCACTTCTCGAAACCGATATCCCTAGTCTAATATTTTGGAAAATTTTGTACTCCAACCATATATGAGCACATGTATTGTTGACCCACAATAAACAGATATGGTGATCGATGGAAATTTTGTCTAATCACTTTATTTGGAAAAAAGAACCTGAGAATTCCCCGTTCAGAAGTACTTGATAAGATACTAATTAACATATGAGATAATTATGCTAATCCAATGTGGGAAATACATGGCTCTCAAAGATTCTTCAAGAAAAATCCAAGAAACCCTATCATACGCTTTGCTTATATCAAGTTTGATAGCCATAAATCCAGTCCGTTTTTTATTTTGGTTTCTTCATATAGTTTAATACTTCATGAGCAAGTAGCACATTTTTTCCGATGGATCTACCAGGGACAAAGCCATTCCGATTTTCTGATATATGGGAATTTATATGGTCTTTTAATCTTGTAGCTAACATTTTAGCAATCGTTTTGTATTTGACATTGCAAAGAGATATTGGCCTATAATCAGAAGGAGAATTTAGTGCTTTTATCTTAGGAATCTAAACCACCACTTTTCTATTCCGGTCTGATGGAATGCTTCCCTGGTTGAGTATGTCGATGATTGTCTAAGAAAAGTCTTCTCCTATTAGTGTGTTTTGTAAAAAGCCAACAGGAAGGCCATCCTCACCAGGTGCTTTCCAAGGTTTCATATATTTGATTGCATTCCAAACTTCTTGTCTAGAGAAAGGTCTTGATAGATCCTGTATTTGTGTATCTGATAATCTTCTTGTGTTAAACTGCATATGCTCCTCTATTTGTATGTTTACTTGTATCATTGGTAGATACCATTCCGGGATTACAAACATTGCTTTCATATACTCCACAATTCTATTAAAGACCTCCTTTGGATTATTTATCCACTTCCCTGAACCATCATATATTCCTAGGATAGTGTTCGTCTTCTTCCCTTTTGTGGCCCATTTGTGATAAAATTTTGTGTTTTTCTCCCCAAATTTGACTCAGGATAGTTTCTCCCTTTGTTGCCAATAATCAGATTGTTTTTGTTGAAGATATTTAAGCCTCAAAGATATATCCTGAATCTCTCTATTCTTTGTGAAAATGCATGATCCTTTTTGAAAGTCCTCCAATCTCTTCTCAAAACGCTTTATGTTCTTTTCTAGGTTTCCAAATGAGGTGTTGCTCCAGTTGTGTAAATGTTTGAGTGCACAATTCAATCTTTTTGACAAAATCTCCTTCCCAGATGTTAGACTAGATTCTTGTTCCACCATTCTTGTAGTTTCCCAGACTTTTTTGACTACGATATTCAGGACATTAGACTTTTCCTAGAATGCTTCATACCAATGATCTTTTTCCTCTGATGTTTGCTTGGCAGTAGGTATAATAACAATGGAATATGATCCAAGTTGATAAAAGGCAGGTTGACTACCTTAGATTCTAGATACAGGTTCCTCCATCTTGAATCAACAACAGCTCTATCCAGCCTTTCAACAATTGTGTTTAGATATTCCC
The DNA here is from genome assembly GCA_032360425.1 of Rubia occidens. NCBI lineage: Eukaryota > Viridiplantae > Streptophyta > Magnoliopsida > Gentianales > Rubiaceae > Rubia > Rubia occidens. Next base: position 9,240 of record JAUOBV010181156.1, on the reverse strand, counting down.
TCTTGTTGGTCCAGGTATACCATGACCCCTCATTCCATACTTCATTAAGATTGTGTTTCTTGAGTAGATTATACAAACCAGTATCTACGAGTGTTCCTGGATTGGCACCTATTTTTTCTGTTTGAGAGATTACCTGGTTCAAATCACCTACTAACACTATAGGAAACTTGACAAAGTAATCCAAAAGATTTAATGAGTTTCATACTAGATTCCTATCCGAGACATTCAGTTGGCCATAAACAAACCTCAAACACCATCTTAGACTTAACTTGTACGTCAACTTCTAAATTATCCTGCCAAAAACTACATTGCCACCTGCTTTGCTAACCGGATCTACATAATCAAATCTATTAAAACTGGAATTTCCTATCTATCTTTCAATATGTTTCCTTAAAGATTTAGTCTCGAATGTACAAAGTATGGAAGATTTTTTCTGCTTCACCAGCTGACAAACTGTGTTTTTTGTAGAAGCATTGCCAAAGCCTCTTCCAGCCCAGGTCTCTCATGCTTCTTTTGAGAACTATTTTGGTACAACTCTATGAAACCCTCCATTGTATAAAGTTGCCTCTGGTTCATCATTATTTTTTCTTATTTCCTGAACTTGATTGAGATTCACCTTTCCTACAAATCTGATATCCCTCTTCATTTTCTTTGTTGTATAAGCAAATGTCTCCTGGTTATTGGTCATCCTGTCATAAACAAGATTGTTATTAAAGAAAAGAAATATAATTCTCTTCTTGACTGTTAAATAGTTCTCCCCATGTCCTTCCTCCAACAACCTCATCATCTGTCTCTGATCTGGTTCTTATTTTAGTAATAATCCAAACAGTTCCAATATATATCGATTCTGATGCCGCCTTAAATACATTCTTCTTCTTCTAATCATATCCCACTGGTGTACCCTTCTTTGGGATAATTTCCCCTTGACTTTCTTTCTCCAGTTCTCACCCAAATTTCTGATTTTCTCACTATTTGCCACCCTTTCATATCCTTCTTTCTCTTCTTTTCATTATTGTTTCCCCATTGCTTCTTAAAGATGTTCATGTGCTGAATCCCAGTCATTCTCTTCTTCTTCTTTTCTATAAGCATGTTTTTCTTCATCTTTCTATTATCAATCCATCTGACTGGCCTCCAAAAGTTGTTTAGTTAATTATTTTTCAAACGCTGAGAAACCCACAGTGCCTCCTAAGCTATCAGAGCTATTACTTGACGTTAACTGGTGGTTGAGATCTTCAATGTCTTCATCCCCTGATACATGTTCTTGATTCTCCAGATACTGCACATCCAATAGTACTACTTCCATCTCCTTCTGCACTTCCTGAGATGACGGTTGAACACTATTGTTAAAAATATCATCGTAATCCACATTCAAGGTCATACATCCACCTCTTTGTTGATGACCATTCAGAAAATGGCCATTAGGTAGGTTATGATTCTCCTGGTGAGGCTCTGGTTGAGAAGGAGATGATGGATGGTTTCTTCTAAAGTAAGGATAAAAGGGGCTCTGAAAAAAGCCATCTCCATCTCCATCCCCACCTTGATTACCAGTTCCAGGGTTTCCACCTGGTTGACCCACATATTCTTACTGAGATAGAAGGTTATCAGTTCTCATGGAGATAATGAAACCTTCTTGAACCTTATTATTAGCCAGATTACTATACATCCCCCCATATGGTATCCATATAACCATAAACTACTCTCATATTCCTCATAGACTGTTTATGAGAATGGGCCCTTAAGAAAGACGGGAACATATCCTTAGTAGGATCATACACAATATCAGGCCCCTTGAATTTCATTATGAGCATTATGAGTTTGGATATGACTGTCAATAAATAACTATAACTAACTATCATCCTCTATAAGACATCTTTGACACAGACGCCCTATGAATCCACACCTTGGATAGAATTTATAAATTCTCTCATATTCAACATCCAACCATACCCTTTGCCGTTAGGAACATATAGATAAAACCCAGAATTTAACGGTGCCCCTGGAACTACCCACATAGTAGTGTTCAAGTACTTTAAATTCATACGAGGCCAAACATCAATGTCAACATCAATTATATCACCTGCACGGTTTAAAATTTTGATGGCCACCATCGATCTGTAGCATTCTAAAGGGATGCCATGGAAATGGATTGGCACTTTCACCTTCTCCACTATGAGTTTCCTCATTGATATTCTTGCACCCTAGCATCTTAGAGCTAAAAGACCTCCTGCCATTGAGAAAGGACTTTTATGCAGTACTACAAAAGCTTTCTCTCTAGATTGAAATTTAATCACATTAAAGTTCTTGTAACAGTGGAGTACAAAAGCTGGCACACTCCAAAACGTGTTGAAATACTCATTCAATCTTTCTGCACTAAAACCCGTGTCATCCAGCCAGTATGCTAGAAGACAGTTTTGTTCCATCTCCACTAATTATTCTATATCTGTCTGAGTGATCTTCACAACTCCTCCTCTCCTAGTTGTTCTTGGAATAGTTGCAAGATCAATGTATGGTATTAATGGTTCCTTTTACTCCTTCGAAAATTCAGATCCCGGTGGAGTAAAGAAATCACAAAAAGTTGTAAAGAAGAGACGTCACTCATGGTTATTTCTCTAACTCTGGGTTTATATTGAGGAAAAACACTTTGAATGTTGGTAGATGGTTTAAGAGCATTAAATGAAGCTCTATTTGTAGGTTGAAGTTAATCCCATGTATCTATTATTTTCTTAGCTTTTGGAAGTCGAACCTGTGAACACTCTTCTCCATAGCCATAATGGTTACAACTTTTGAGTTTCCAATAACTCTTACCTAATCTTCCAATTCTCCTTCAAAAGCGTGGATCTAAAACTTTTCTGACTCACCTTCTGTTTTATTTTACCAATACGTCGAGTTATATATCTTCCGCCAATAGGGATTTATTGCTTGTTGAGAATATCCGTAATGGTTTCTTGAGGAAAGGAAAACTTAGCTTCAGTGTGATATTACCTTACCTGTTAATCAATAGAAATCCAAACTCTATATCATCCACCAATCTGAGAAATTAGAAGAAACGCATAAACCCTAGCAAGCTTAGGAGATCAATGATTTCCTATTGCATGCTTTCGATTATAGGTTCAGATGATAGCTCCTCATTCCCTCTTTCATTTGGCATAATCCAATTGTTGTTTCTAAACTTACTTTGAATGAAGATGAAATTAAAAGGCCGAGGAAAACCCTTTCCTCTTTTAGATGATCTTGTCTGAAGAAACTCGCTTCTCTCTTATTTTAGAGAGAGAAAAAACTTCATTCCTGCTAGTAAATTGGGAATAAGAAAGAATGATTAGGGTTTATGGATACATATACCAAGGTACATTTAATATTTCATTCATTCACAATTACTCTCTACAGACAGTTACCAACTTGAGCATCCGAGAGTTTTCCCCTAAAACTTTCCAGGGCTTGTTTCTTGTCGATCACGACTGAAGAACCGGAGATGCAATTTGATTGGATTTCAGACGCATCAGACCTCCTCATTTATTATATAAGACAACATTAATTACCCTTTATTTTTTCTTTTGAAAAACTTAACTCATAAAATATATTAAACAGAGTTCAGATTACAGATTGATCTTCCTAGACATAAGGCCCTTTTATGTTTTTTTCTTAATCTGCCAATGTCCTAGACTAAACATAATTAAATTTAAGGATGTTTTTATGCGTTTTAGATTAGTAAGTCTTTCTTTCACTGTATTATATATACATACTCCAATCCAAAGGAGAAATTAGAAAGCCGAGAAGATTCCAAAAAGAGGTGCAGTAAACTGTGATAACACATAAAGGTGTTATATACCCTTGATGCATCATATGTATGAACATAAAGGACAAAAATCAAAATGTATAGGCGTGAAACAACATGTACAATCACCACACATAGCACGTAATTGACCGGACAAATAAGGTGATGCTTATACACATACGACTCATATCATATGACTGGAAGTTTAGGGATATACTCGGTATCACATCAAATTGTATAGAAATTTGTTACGCATATTAAGAAACTTGTCTGACCGTTAGTATGTTTAACTATGTATAATAACGGCAGATAAAAAATTAGTTCTTAATAGCAACGATAATATTATTACTTATATATCTACTTAAATATTCAGTCAAAGGTCAATCACGAACATCCATATCCTTTTCGGCGATATATATTTATAAGCTAGGTCCGCCAATTTATATGTTATTACCAATAAGTTTTGACAGTTTAAAAAGCAAGGGTTAACGGAGTTGAAGGAAATTAAGAAGGGGTCGAAAAGAAAAGAGAGGATGAGGACAGGGGCAGTTCGGATTTAAAATAAGTGTGAAAGGGATAGGACAGAAGAACCATAAATGAGAGTTGTAAGGAGTGATGAGGCTCTTATCATAACCCTCATCATCGTCACGTCCTTATTACTTCACGTATTCCCAAAACATCCCCAGAATTCCACGCCTCCACCCCCACACAACCTTTAGTCAGTCACGGCCACCACTATTATTCATCCGTCCGTAATTGTAATAAGAGTGAAATCATTTATTCATACACAAGATGCACATGCTAAATAAATTTAGGGGTATATACCAGTATAATCCTACTCTGAGTAAGTGTCAATATAACTTTCAGATAAATTTTAATGTAAAAATTACCCTAATTAATTAATGAAAGTGCTAATATAACCCTCAGATTCCATTTCTGGCATTGACTTCAAATTTTCGACGTTGATTCTATTTAAATTGATCAAAATATCCTTTGAGGCAAAATTTTGGAATTGAGTGGACTATTTTATCCTTATTGTTCACCGGACAACCTTCGGATATAATCCTGCATTTTATACAAATGTGCTAATATACCTTATAAATTTTAGGAATGTGTTGATATAACCCTATCAGAAACTGCTGCACCGTCGGTGCAGTAGTGGTCCAACAATGGTCCAGTATAATCCGGAGGCAATCCGGCGGTGGTCCGACAACAATATTATGGGTATTAATGACTCTAGGTAATAAAGTTATTTTTTAATATTTTTATTTTTTTTCAGAAGGACAAAAATGCATTTTTAGAAAATTCCGGCTAAAAGTTTCCCGAGAGAGAGATATTAACACTTTCATTGATTATCTAGGGCCACTGCAACACAAACAGGCTATTGGGATGCTAAAATGTGTCCCAATAGGTCTCTATTAAGACGCTTCCATTGATAGGACGTTTTTAAAAATGCTCCTTAAACGACTCATTATCGCTAGTCCCTATAGAGCATGTGTCGCTATATTAAGCGATCCTACAGTAAGTTATAGAGTTGCTTCTACGTGTCCTATTATATTAGGATGCTTATAAATGTCCTAGTATATATATATTGGGACGTTTAATTTATAAGTGTCCTAATATATATCTATTAGGATGCTTATAAATGTCCCAATTTTTTTGTATGTTGGGTTGCTTTGTAATGTCCTAATTACATATATATTAGGACGCTTTCAACATATGTCACACAATTTTTGGACGTTTAATTTATAAACGTCCTAATATACATTTATTGGGATGCTTTTTATACAAGCGTCCCTATATAAGCGCCCTTATATTCTTTTGCGTTGTAGTGTCCATAACATACACGTATCGATGATGATCAAATTTTTGGCTTTTTTTTAGCGTTGATGATAACTTGACTTGTGGTTTTCGGATAGTTAATATATTTCTATAAATGTAATTAATTAATAAGGAAAAACTTTCTCACCCTTCCCGTTCGGTCCCTATAAATTTATAATGAAAATAACGTCTTTTCTAGTAGGTTCGATATGATATTATAATTAATTTTTTAATAGGTGAAGGAAAGGCCTTCTTGATCATAGTGTGTTGGATAAAGTAGGAGCTATCAATTTATTGCGTCATGTTTTTGTGGAATGGACTATCTCCATTCTCCACCCAGTTGTACTATTTTGGATGGTAGAAATTAATTTGAACTACCAACCATACAATACAATTAATACAGCCTTAAACAAGTTTTGGATCACATCTTTGGAGCTAATTTTATATTATATTTAATTAAATTAATAAAAAATATATTTAATTAAAATACAGTATTAGGAAACACCGTACTTTCCATAAATATATGAGAAGATGAGATTTAATTTCAACACTATGAAATTAAGAATTTATATTCTGCACTAAATGCAAGTGAAATATTTGAATTTCTATTAGAAACATTACATGTTTAGATAAAACATATAAATTGTACCGTGTATTTCTAAAAAGTGGGGACAGGCGGTTTGTCATAAATTTAATGATAGACCACTTATTTTTTTACCTTGTATACTGTATTTTGTTAAATTACATAGTAAATATAGAAATTGTAAAAAATACTCGTATTATATATTTCTATATTTTCATATTTAAATACATATTAATATTTGTTTTAACTTTTAAAATATAATGTTTAAATTTTATAAAATATTACACTGTACAAACCACTGATTAAACTTTACCCTACTTTTCTTAACTTGTCACCAGTATAGAAATTAGGGGCAGTTAAAGAGGCCTCATTAATTTATCGAACCCCCATTGAACAAACTTTTGATTTTTTTAATAAAAAAAATCTAAACCCGTCATGGCCTGAATCAGAACATTGTACTAACGCTATCGATCAATTTCCAAATCTTCTAAACCACCACAACTTAACAAATTACCCAACAAGGAACACAAATAAAAGATTTCAAAATTAACATTTTCGTATCTGCCTGCACTTTCCGTCTGGTTCGGCCGCATGGGATAGATAAGGAAGCTAGGTTTAAAAAATGAAGAAAAGGTTAAATATTAATGCAAGGGTTTAATTAATTAAGAAAGGGTGAGAGAGCACATGGTTAAGTGTATGATCCTGACAGTCGCAGTGTAGAAATTTTCTCTTGAAGGAGGCTTTCTTGTGGGCACCAGGAAGTGACCACCAGGTGATTGGCTGGCGTGATTTACCTCATCATCAACCTGTGGTGCGGGATGATGTGGCCCTGAGAGCGAGAGATTTTTGCCTCTTGCTCCAAGAAAGAGTGAGAGGTATGGCCTATGTCATCTTTTACTTTAACAACTTTAAAACTAGACTCATTGCTTTCACAAAATATCATTACTTTTTCATAATATTCTTTGTGTAATTTGGTTAATTGAGTCCCCCATCGGTCCTCTCCCTATTCATCATCAGTATATATAAGAGAAATATACAATGTACAATGAGATCCTTATCCAAACCAAATAATCTTTACCATATCACTAGAAATCTTCTACAATTTTTGACTCTGTCATATCTACTAAAAACTTGGACTAGCTCACTACCTAACACAACCCCGTAGACGAAGCAGGAGCTCTCCGGATGCAGAGACTAGACCAGAAATCCAAGAATAGAGGAGATGGAAGACCCTTAGTGAAGATGTCGATATATTGATAACCCGATGAGACAACATGGTCGAAAGCTACCATTTCGAGGAAAAAGTGGAGGTCAATCTCTATGTGCTTGGTGAGCTGATGTTGCACCGGATTGCACGATAGATACATGGCGGAAATGTTGTCGCAGCAAACAATAATTGCTCGTTGGAGAGAGACACGCAACTCATAAAATAAGTTGCACAACCAACATGTTTCAGCCACACCATTCGTGGAGCCTCTGTACTCAACTTCAACACTTGATTTGGAAATAGTTGGTTGATGCTTAGAAACCATGAGATGAGGTTGTCACCAAAATACACACAGAACCCTAAAGTAGAGCGACGAGTATCGGTGCATCCAGCTCAATCGACGTCAGAGTAAGTTGTAAGAGTCGAGGAGGAAGACAACCGAAGTTGTAAACCAAGATTAATAGTGCCCTGGATGTACCTAATGAACCGTTTGAGAGCCTGAAAGTGTGGTTCCCTTGGATCATGCATAAAAAGACAGATTTACTGGATGGGATAAGAAATATATGGCCTCGTGCAAGTGAGGTACTGAAGTTCCCCTGCAAGGCTGCGGTAAGTCGATTGATCAGCTAGAGGAAGTCCAACTCCGGCGGCCAACTTGGACTTGGTGTCGACATGCATAGTAGCTTGCACATCGACATCTTGGCACGATCAATGCTATCTCTGGCATACTTTTGTTGTGACAAGAACAATTCCAACTGAGTTCTAGTAACAAAAACGCCAAGGAAGTATCTTAAGGGACCGAGATCTTTCATGCCAAACTCATTTCCAAGCATTGTAGTGAGGCGGTGAAGAAGACTAGTAGAGGAAGCCGTGAGAATAATGTCATCGACATATAAGAGCAAGTAGGTTGTCTCACCTTGTGAACTGTAAATGAACGGTGAGTGATCACTTTAACTGCCACGGACCTCAATCCTGGAAAGGTAGGTTGCAAAGCGGTGGTATACCATGCCTGGGGTGCTTGGTTTAAGCCACAAAGTAAGTTACGCATAAGACATACATGGCCAGGGCGGCACCTGGCGGCTGATGCATATATACGGTTTCATGCAAGTCTCAATGCACGAAAGCATTCTTTACGTCAAACTGGTGAATAGGCCACGAGCTAGATAAAACAATGCAAAGAATAAAGCGGATGGTGGCTGGTTTGACCACCGGAGAGATGTACAATGTATAATAGGGTTTAGGGTTTTGGGGTTTAGGGTTTTAGGGTTTAGACTAAATCACTAGAAATCTTCTGCAATCTTTGATTGTGTCATATCTACTAACAACGTGGACTAGGTCACTAACACTCTGTCAGATCAATATACTTTAATATTTAATCCAAAAAGCCTTAGATCATTACTCAGGAGACAGAGAGATCGATTAGCTAGATATAAAGGATAGTTATTGAATAACCACCAATGTTGAACTGTCATTAATAATATAATTTAATAGCTGAGAAATATTTATTATGTTTTGAAATGGGAGATTCGGATTTCGAAACCTGACGGCATTTTCAGAAAAAAAAATCATAAACTAACGAATGTTTCTACAGTACTCCGTAGTATTTTAGACACGTATTAAAACTTTCGAAGATAACTTGTGCATGAGTTAATTAACAAAGCCCAAAATTCACTCACTTAAAAGTAACAAGTATTAATCATCATCATAAGAAAACATTTCGAAGTCTCTCATAGTTTACACAGTGGCGGAACCAGAAAATATTTTCAGGGGAGGCTGATAAAAATATTAATGAAATTTAAATTTTAAAAATTCAACTCAACAATAATGAAAAATACTACATAATATAATAAATCGAGT
>JAUOBV010180944.1:0-12129 GCA_032360425.1 Rubia occidens | reverse complement strand
ACAGGGAGAAGAATTTGTGCTGCAACTTACTTGAGAATATGAAGAAGGCGAGTTTGCCAATCGAATAGCTGCGATGAGGGCGTAGATGAGTGTCGATGAATGTTCCTCTTCTATTTTCAAAAGGGAATTTTTATTGGCTGCGGAGGATGGACCCGCTGTGGGTTGGGTAATCTTCAATCGTTGATCCAGTTTTTGAGCCATAGCAGGACTTTAGGCCCAATCGTAATGGCCCGTTAAAGTTAGATGAGAATTGTATAAAGTTAGATGAGAAAAAAGGAGAAAATAGATGAGAGAAATCCAAGCCTTTCAGCTAGGGATCACACAAATTGGTTGAATGCATGAATGAATGCCGAAAACATCCATTTGGACCATTTGGCATTAAAATCCCACAGGTACACCAACTTCTCCCATTCCCTCCAACATCCTTCCAACTGCCTTAGTTCCATTAATCATAATCCAGCCCTCCAACATCCTTCCAACATCCTTTGAAGCTATGTTTTGCCATTCAATTAGCCACTGCACCACCTGTGCATTGTTCTTTGTGATCAACCTTCTTTGCAGCACTTTGAGAGGCTGCAATGGAACCAATTCATCATCTTCAATCTCCGGAACAACACCTCCAGTAGTTGGTGGATTTTCAATATGTTTCTTGAGCAAAGAAACATGAAACACGGGATATACTTGACTTTGTATTGTTAAGTTGAGTTTATAAGCTACCTCACATACCTTCCTTTCTATGTGGAATGGTCCATAATATTTTGCAGCTAATTTAGCACTAATTTTACCCTACAAAGATTGTTGCCTATATCTGTGAACTCTCGGATATACCCATTCTCTTTGATAAAAACTTCTATATGTTCTCTTAGAATCTGCAATATGTTTCATCACTTCCTGAGCCTTTCTTGGATGCTCTTGGAATATATTTTGAACTTCAATCCTCTGCTGTGATAATTCTTGGGCTGTTGGAATCACAGCATCAGCAACAATCCCAAATGGAATAGAATCTGGGTTTTCCCCATAAAGAGTTTCTAATGGTGACATTTTAAGACTGGTATGGTGAGAAGTATTGTACCATCTCTCAGCCAAACCAAGCCATTTCTTCTAACTATTTGGATGATCCCCACTTCTCAAATATGCTTCTACAACCCGATTAACCCTTTCAGATTGGCCATCAGTTTCAGGGTGATAGGTTGTGCTAATCTACAATTTAACCCGTAGCTGCTCAAACAATTCATTCCAAAAATTAATGCTGATTTTTTTTAATCTGTCACTGGTAATGGTCTCATGCGGAGTCCATAAACTTCATCCAAAAACAAAGCAGCTACTTCAGAAGCTGAGAAAGGATGTGACAGTGCTAAAACATGTCCATATTTAGTTAACCTATCCACCACTACCAAAACTGTATCAAATCCTTGTGCTAAAGGTCATTTTTCTGCAAAATCCAAAAAATTGCTTCCACACTTTAGTTGGTATTGACAAAGGCTTTAGCAATCCAACAGGTAAAATATGCTCAGTTTTGTTTTTCTGACATACTTCACACTTCCTGACAAAATCCACCACTTCCTGCTTCATTTGAGGCCAATAAAATACAGCTGCAACTCTTTTAAGAGTGGCATTTTGACCTAAATAACCCCCTATTGAAGAAGCATGTATAGTAGATAAGATGGTTTCCTTTATATTGCAGCAGTACCAACAAAATATTTGCTTTCCTTCTTCAGAATTCCCTTCACATAACTGTAGTCACTACTATGATCATTATCAGATTGCAATCTTAGCAATCAGTTCTTGAGCATAATTATCCCCTTCATAGCTCAATTCTAGTTGTTGAATCCACAAAGGAACTACAGATGAAGAATTGACCTGGCCTACTCTGCAAGAATATTATGAAAATAACTGATTAGTTGCTAGAATTCCTCCAAAGTTCAAAGACTTTTGCTCCAACTTACTGTTTTGGACCCCTTGCTCTTCAGTTAACTAAAAAAAACCATTTCTGGCTTTCCATTCCCTTTCAACATCTGTCTCAACTTGCCAAAATCAGTTGCACAACAGTGGAACCTCTAGCCTCTAGGCCTTCTAGACAAATCATATGATGCACTGTTAGTGACACCACTTTTCTACTGTATTTCAAGTTTAATACCAAAAGTTAAGTGATCCATTTATGCTATATGGCAATATGTATCTTCTGTTTCCATAATTATTTAAGACTTTGATGATCAGTTTTCAAAATGGACATATACCCAATCAAGTAGTGTTTCCATTTTTCCACTGCAAAAACCGAAGCCAACAATTATTTCTCATAAGTTGAAAGACCCTTGTTCCTGTCACAAAATGTTTTACTGAGAAAAGAAATAGGCTTCCCTTCCTGCATGAGCACTGTTCCAATCCATTGTCCATGCATATGTCTCTATCACAATTTCTTTCTCAAAATCTGGCAATCTGAGTACTGGTGTTGTGGCCATCAGTTGCTTGAGTTTTTCAATGGCTTTATGAGCATTTATATCCCACTTAAAATCATATTTTCTTTGCAACATATGTAGTTGCTTATAGATCAGTCCATACTGAGATACAAACCTCATGTATACCCAGCTGGACCAAGAAATCCTCTTAATTCCTTTTATATTTGAGGGGGTTGGCTATTTCAAAATGCTGCTTATCTTATTTCTATCCATTTCCACCCCAGATTCAGAAATAATGCGGCTAAGGTATTCAACCTTTGCTTGAGCAAAAACACACTCGAAGCTTTTGGTATAAAGATGATTCTCCTTCATTATTTGTAGCACAGTACTCACATGAGATACATGTTCTGCCTATGTCTTACTGTATACAAGAATGTCATCAAAGAAAACTAGAACAAATTTTCTCACAATATCTTGAAAGAGTTGGTTCATTAGTTCCTGAAAGGTAGCAAGTACATTTGTAAGTCCAAATGACATCACTAGAAATTCAAAATGGCCATGGTGAGTCTGAAATAAAGTTTTAGATACATCATCATCTTTTACTCTAATCTGATGGTAGCCTGATCTGAGATTTAATTTGGAAAAATATGAAGCACCATGTGGTTCATCCAACAACTCATCAATAACAGGAATATGAAATTTATCTTTGACAGTAATTTCATCTAGTTTTCTGTAATCAATAAACATACTCCAACTATTATCTTTCTTGCTCACTAATAGAACTAGGGAAGCATATGGACTGTTGCTTTCTTGCAACACTTTATTTTGAATCAATTCCTTCACCTACTTATCAATTTCCTCCTTGTGTGCATGAGCATACCTGTAAGGTTTGATCTTAAAGGGTTGAGAGTCTGATTTTAAAACAAAAGAGTGGCCCACTTTTCTCTTTGGGGGTAGGGTAGTGGGAGCTGCAAACACCTCAGTGAATTCAGAAATAACCTGAGCCAGCTCCATATGTACTGCCTGTTGAGTTTCTTGCCCCTAATCAGTTTAAAATCTATGATGCACGGGGACGGGAACACCTTGCAGTTTCCTGTTGGGGACGGAAACGGCACGGGGACGTCCCTGAAACGTCCCCGGAACGCCGAAAACGGTCAGTCGTTTCCTCCCTTGTTTGACCCAGAACAAATTCCTTTTCCTATACAAATTTGTACTCCAATTTCAACGATTTAGTTTCCTAAACTGATTTCAACTCCCAAAACTCTCTATTTAAACTTACCAACGCTGCAAAACTCTTTTCTATTTGATTTTGAACTTTGCATCTCCACCGCCTTGCGAATTGCGAACGAAATCTCCACCGCCGCCTCATTCAGAATATGACTTTTTGCTTCCTTTTTTCTTCCATTTTTCTGCTCGGGTTGTTTTGCAATTTGCTCTGTTTTGCGTTTGCTTTGTTTGGAAGAGAAGGAATAAGTTGGGCTCTGTTTTGTGTTTGCTGTGTATCCTCACAATTTGTAGCAGCTTTATGGGATTATTTATTATGCCTTTTTTATCCCCTTTTCAATGTTTATTGTTTTAAGTGTAAGTGGGGCAGTTGGTAAGAAAAGAAACGTCCTCCTTTAATAGCTTTTGACTTTTTTGTATTGTTGCTTTCGTCCTTCACCTGTCTGCATTGCTTTTGTACTCCACAGCATGCTTATTACTTTTGCTTTGTTATTATTTTTGTTTTTTTAGTAGTCCAACGCATGCTTAATTGCTTATTGCTTTGATTTTGGTTTTGTTGCTTTCTTAGTGTTGCTTTCTTAGTATTGCTTATTAGTTATTGCTTTGTTATTGTTTTGTTGCCTTTTCTTTTCAATGTTTTTTTTTCTTTTCAATGTTTTTGTTTTTTAGTTTTTAGTACTCCACCGTATGATCGCACTCATAATATTGCTTTTTGATTATTTTGTATAGATATTAGATTCTTTTGTTGTTAAATCATGAATCACCAAAACGTTATTTTTCTAACATATTTTTTTAATATTATATATGATAGATTATGGAATCACAAAACAAGCCTCTTTTGGTGATTTGACTTCGATTTCAAATAGGTACTTAACCGAACCTAAGAATTGGTGGGCTAATAATGGTGCAGACGCTCCTTTCCTCCAAACGTTGGCCTTAAAATTACTTGGTCAACCTAATTCCTCTTCGTGTTGTGAACGAAATTGGAGCACATACAATTTCATTCACTCTCTCAAGAGGAATAAGTTGAGCACAAGTCGTGCTGAAGATTTGGTTTTCATCCACAACAACCTCCGTCTTTTATCAAGGAATTCCGATCAATATGAAGATGAGAAGATGAAAATGTGGGATGTTGGTGGAGATGGATTTGATTCTTTGGAGGACGTAGGATATTTGGAGTTTGCGAATCTCTCACTTGATGAGCCACAAATGGAGAATGATTTGATTTCAGAGAATATTAACGAATAATGTATTTTATTTATTTATTTTTGAATATTTAATAGAGTTTGGATTGCTATTTTATTTTTCTTACAACTTATTAAATTGAGTTTGAGTTTAAATTGATATTAAATTTTGAATACTATATATATATATTTATTTATTATATTTATCCGTCCCCTAGCCGTTCCCGTATCCATAATTTTTTAATGTTCCCGTCCCCGTACCCGTTTAAGTACCTGTCCCCGTCTCGGTGCAACATAGTGCTAGATTCGTCGAACCATGAAGTTTCTAAATATCAACTTTTTACGTGACGTTATTGTCCGTAGTTACATATATTTATAGTCAAACATGTGTCTTGGAAACCATGAAAATGAATTTGTGCAAATTCCCCTAGGACGGAGGGAGTTTCTTATTTGAGTGCATCATTTGGAATTGATAGAATTTTTGCTCGCTAGTCTGAAGTTAGAAGACCATACAATATGAGAATATGCTAAAGTTCAAGAACAGAGCAAAACGAAACCTAAGAACGTGTGCAGTAGGGGGCTCAATTCCGGCTCAATAAAAAATTGAGAAGGAACTAAGATCGAAAATCCCCATGGTGGGAGGCTCAAAATGGGCTACATTTGTAGCCCGCTGCTCCGTATTAAAATTTGCAGCCGGCTTAATCTTAAATTTTGGCTGACACTTTTGCTTTGTGTCAGCGCATCTCTTCCCTTTGTTTTATTTTATTGTCTAGATTTTCTTTCTTTCATGCTTTCTTGCTTTTTTTTCTCCTACTTTGTTTCATGTTTTCCCTTTGTTTTCTTTTCTTTTATTTTTTTGTGTATTTGCTTCATTTTTTTCTTTGTTTTGTTTTCTTAGTGTTGTTTTGTGTTTTTAGATTTCATACTAATTTTTAATTACTATATACTTTTTTTAAAAATTTCTGAAATTTTTATTTGCTATTTAAAAATCCTAAAAGATCTAAAATTTTCTTATAAATTTTTATTTTTCAAAATTTAAATTAAATTTTGGTCATTATAAAAAATAAAATTACATTCTTTAAAAAATATATATATAGTTCTTTTTAATAATGGTTCATAACATAAATTTTAAAAATTTCAATTAATTTTTGAAAAAAATTGGAAATGAAATGAAATTCAAAACTTACAAATGTATTATTAAATTTCAAATTTGAATTTATTTTGCTAGGTAAATTTATATAAATTAAATATTAAATTGAAAATTAATGAGTATGATAGAAAGAATCAAATGGGGTCCATGGAGTGGGCTTAGAAATGTGTCTACCACTGTGGGAAGAAAAAATGAATGATTTAATTGCGGGTATAATGCTGATGTGAAAGAGAAAGATTGATTATTTAATTAATTGAGTGGACTTAAAAATGTTTCACCATTGCACATGATCTAAGGAAAATGGATTCAAATAAGGTGCACTTTTATCTATGCCGCACTAGTTTTTATGTGATGTCCAGATGCTTTACTGTGGTAGATTTATCCAATTACGGTGGGATGTCCGGATGCTTTGATAGTGGCTGATTTGTTGTGTTATGAAGTTCAAGCTTTGATGATATTTTTATAATTTTCCCTTGATATTTTGTTAATTGTTGATCCACCTCACGTGGGGTCATCAGTTAAGGTAACCCGTGGAGAGGGCTTATGAGATCAATTTGTAATATTGCTCCCGTTCCTACAACTAAACTCCCTATGGGGTAGATGGTGGTAAAACCTTGGTCGTTCACAGAGATGCTATGAATTTAATAATTAGCTATACAAAGTTGGAATCGGGTCATCAATCCAATAATGTGTCAGGAATAGCTAATGTTGCAAAATGGGAATAGCTAATGTGTCAATCCGATAATGTGTCAACAAGCATACAAAAACACAAAAGAATAAAATATCGCTAACACTTGGGGAATATTTACGTAACATGACTGACAATATATTTTGATCCTAGATTTAATCACATTCAAGATATACAAATATATTCTAAGGCTTACGCCACGTAGTGTGGTCGATGGTCAACACTTCCACATATCTGTCATGGAGGGTGCTATTGTAATCTTCCATCGGCACTACCTCCATAATTAGGGGAGTGCAACAATGGCCCTGCCGGCTGTGCAAATGTGATTCTCCCCTGTACGATTACATCACAGGCACTCCACTACAAATGCCTCTCCTTAGGCCTACAGAGGAAAATGGATATGCACCGTATCGTTGACTCTAAGATTGAGAAATACGCTAACCCCAGTTTGCTACTACACTATCTCTATCTGCAACCTTTTGGACCAACTCACCAACTAAACTTGTTGTATGGTCATCGTAATGTTGACTCAGCAACCCACATGCATATACTCATATGGTCTTTGACTATCACTACCCCTATTACACCTAAGTTTCACTCCCTGAGGGATATTAATAAATGTGCCTACATGAAAATAGACTAAGGTGTATGCAAACATGGTGTAACAATCATGCAATTAATAAGAATGTAAAGAACAAGCCAACATAATGTTCATAAGCATAAAAGGATAGATAGATCTAGAATCTCACAAAATAACTACCAAGTCATTACTACAAATATAGATCCCAAAGCTAAATCACTAACAAGTAATCACAATAATAAAATGTATAGACTAACACTCGGGGAATATTTGCGTAACATGATTAATGTCATTTCAATCATAGATTTCATCACATATAACAATAAGCCTATTCTAGTGTTTGTATCAAGTAGTGTAGACGATGGTCAAAACTTCCCCCTATCTTTCACATAAGGATCCGAGTATTAAATCTTCCATCGGCCACGTCTCCGCAACTACGAGAGTGCAACAACAGAAATAACTCATTGTGCAGGTCTGATTCTCCCCTGTGCGATTAAATCCTGGGAGGAACACCGCAAATGCACTACCCCTAGGCCTACAAAGGCAAAGGAAGTAGGCATCTTATGGATGGCTCTAGGATCACATAGATAATCCTAGTTTGCTACTTTAGCTATCTCTACCTGTAACCAACCGGACCAACTAGTCTCCTAACTAGTGCATGGTCAATCATAACGTTAACAACGACAACCTACGTGCACACACCCACATAGTTTTGAACCCATTGTTACCCCAAGAGCATCTAGGTTTCCCTCCCCAGGTAGTAGCAATAGTGCAACCTGAAAGCAGACTTTGGTGTGTCCTAACTAAGTGTGACAATCATGCAATTCACAAGAATATTAATAAAAAAAACCAACATAATAACTCAAAAGCACAGAGAAATAGGCCGATCTATGAAATCTCACAAAATGAAAATCAAAACATGAATACAAATATCATCCCCAGGTAAATTAACTACTCCCTAAGCATTTAACTCAAGTATTTTATTATATTTAAGTCCTTTGGGAAAAAGGAAAATAAATAGATGAAAAGAAAAGAACCTAGAGAGAAGGAAGATTATTTTCACTCTCTAGCCTACTCTTGAAGTCTAAAAATTGAGCATAAACTTAAACCCTAGTAGACATAAGTACATATATATAGTAGTAGGTAATTGGGCCTAAAAATAGGCCTAAGATGGCCAAACCCCTAGAAGCCGCAAACAACACGGGGTATGGAATATGGCACGGTTCGTGCCGGCTGAGATGCCCTAGTGCTGGCGCGGGTTGTTGGCCTTGGAAAGGCCCGTGGCCTTTTGACAACGTGAGCCATCGGTCCTAGCATGGATAGACCCCCTCGTGATGGCACGACCCTTGTCAATCTGCATAGGTCGTTGGCCAGAACTCTTTTTTTGCTCTTCTGATCCACATCACGTGTCGTTTGGCGCATCCCGATGTCTAGAACCTCATTTTGCTCAGTATCTCGGCATGGGATGTGTCATTATTCAAACCATGTGGTTTGGTCTTCGCATTGGTAACTTGAAACTACGTGGACCGTGTGAAATGAAATGAACCGCGCCCATACTTAACTGAATTTTGGAGTGAAATGATGACATGGGGCACACAGCCAGATTGAATTGGCATGGCCCGTGATGGGGTATGGCATGGATCATTTTTGGTGAAACGGGCCTTTCCGAGGACCCCAAGGCTCAGGGTGTGTTGGGTGAAATAGGTCGTGCTAGGTTAGGCACTCGTGCTGGCCTTGTACGCTCTGTCCTGGCCGTGGTGATTTGGCTGGCTGACTTGTTTGCTCCGCTATGGATGAACCGTTGTTTTTATTTGAGAGTTCTTGTAGTCAGTTTATAGTAATTTAGATGAATCAAATGGTGCCACCCATAAGGATTGATTCTCCTCGGATCTTTCCCAGAACTTCGTGCAACCTCGAACAACAATCCCTTCGTTTCTTCCTTGACCTTCTTGAACTTTGAATCCATCTTTCTTGGGCTCAATTCCATATAATACCATGCTTTTGAGTCCATGGCCTTCAATCTACTACAATCCTTGAGAATGGCTTTCGATATCTTCAACCATCCTTGTGAATGACCTTCAAATATCTTCTACCACCCTCGCGGATGGCCTTCTACAAAATGACGATGAAAAAATACTCAAGAGCAACCTACTTGTAAGATCACAAAGGAGAATCCAGGTGCTCGTGAATACAAAGTGTTCATTAGGTTCAATTAAGTTCATAAAACTAGGAAGTTAGACCAAAAAAAATCAATAATGGTCGTCTAAATCTTTTGTCGTGTAAACCTGACTAAAACTAAAAATCAACCAAAGAAAATATGATAATAAGTGTGTCGAATACATTGGTTAATGCATGCATAGAGGTGCACCTCGAAGCCCCCAATTTAAAGGATCACCCTTGATTTCTTGTCTGTTGAGGATGCGTCATCCAATTGTTTGGTATATCAATAATACTCTAACCTCCTTCTTGTTTATAATAAACGTCATAAAATCTGTTTGCATCTTCCCATATCTGTATAGGATTTATTTGCGGGTTCACTTGAATCCCTTCCCATAAATTTTGTTTTGTGAATTCAAATTGCCCATATAATGCACACTAACAGGCTTATATCTGCCTCTACAGACGCCAGGTCGAACCATTGTTCAAGCCATATCTGGAAACTATCAATTGGTGTAAAATTAAAACTCAATTTGTTGCATCTCCTGGTTTTCCTGCTAATTTCACATTACGAAAACATATGGGGAACCGTTTCTATGTTTGAATTGCACCTAGGACAAAGAGGGCTTAATTGTACTCCTCTCTTTTGAAGGTGAGAAATAGTGGGAATTTCATGAGACGTCAAATGAATGTGTTTCCTAAGGCACTTAGCTTATCTTTTGTTATATTTTGTTTTTTAGATTGCAATATTTAGATGAGTTTATATTACAAGGGGTTTAGATGACCGTTGTTGGTTTTCATATATAAATCCGTCATTTTTTTAGTTTACTTTAAATCTAATGGATTCTATGTCCCTACGAGCATCAAGATCCATTTTTGTGAGCTTTTATTTATAGATTGCTCGTAGGCAGTTCAGACTGTGTAGAAAGTCATTCACAAGAGTGGTAATAGATACTAGAAGGTCATTCGCAGGGAGGGTAGTAGACTGAAGGCCACAAGTTAAAACCGTGGTTGTAGATGGATGCGCGAAATAAAAAAAGGGTTAAGTCCAGAAGGAAGTGAAGACTAGTATGACCCGTTTACATTTACACGGTCCGTCCCAAACCATTTTATGAGGAGACTAAGTCCTAGCACAGACCGTGGGCTTTTGTACGGCCCGTGCGCTCAGAAGCTGAAAATCGAAGACTCCATTATGTAGTCCGCAAGCTATTGCATTGCCGCGCACTCATAAAAAGATGAAAACGACTCCAGACGGTGGCCCGAATGATTTTGCATGGGCCGTGCTCTTTGACCGCCCAGATCAGTACTCTAGTCTACGACCTGTGTGCCTTCGAACGGGTCACGCACTAAGCATTAGCTGAGAAGACCTCCATCCTGTAGTTCGTATACTTTTTTACGAGCCACGTGGCGTGGGTCATGCACTATAGCACTGCCCGCACCGACGTGGCTTCTAGGGTTTCTACTTTGTTTTGGGATTTTCTAAGGCCCATTTCCATCTAATATATAAGTTGCCACTAGTCTACTAGGGTTTAAGTTTGGCTCATAGTTAATTTCAAGAGTAGAGAGACAGAGAGAGAGAGAGAGAGAGAGAGAGGTAGGCTATCTCCTCTCTTCATTTGTTTTTCCTAGTTTATGCCTATTGAATCCAATTGCTTCTATAGATTCATGACTAGATATTGACTTTTTGAGATTCTTAGATTTCCTTATCTTTATGTTTTATGAATATTCGTGTTTGATTTATGCTTTATATTCTTGTAAGATGTATTCCATGTATGTTCTATAATGCACTTGTAGATTTATGTGTCGTATACCATCATGTTAGGCTTGTCATGCTATCTTAGGAGTGTTAGATCAAAATTATCATAGGTTCGTGAGTACCAGGGAGGTGAGTGCATGCATGCTATCCTGAGAGTATTATCTCGATCGTTATATTCTAACCTAATTGGATCATTATGTAATAATTCTTGTTAGGGACGATAGTTTCCCTAACGGGGGGAAACCCTCGACGAACCCCGATAGATGCGCTTAATAGTTTGTAGTGACTAAGGTTATTCTATAGTGACTAGGGTCGTGTCAACCCTAGAGTGATCACGAGATGCCAACTACTTTGCCTCTCTAGTCGTAGGGATTGGTGTCCATAGTGGAATGTCTGGGACGTTTTGTCATCACTCTCATATCTAACGGTTGCTACCTACGCAAGACCTTGTTCCTTTAAGCGGGGGCTTGTTAGTATTAGGAGTGAGATTGACGGGAAAGGAATTGCGGTTTAAAAAGTGTGATCGGAGTGCCTTCCCTAATTACGAAGGCGGTGTGGTAGCTTCATAAAGTGGAGACGAACCTTTGTGTGGCGGACTTTGGAAATTCCTAGTTATCTCCACACTATGTGACATAGATATAAGATAGGTTTATATGTCTTACATGTAATAGAATCTAGAATCAAAATCATTCATCGGTCATGTTATGCAAATATGCCCAAGGCTAGTCTATTATAGTTTAATCTCTCTTTTTTGCATGACCATTAGTTGTTAGACAACCCCCCCCCCAAAAAAAACTCATGTTTACCGTAGTTATTTTCGACACTCAATCAAAGTGACACCCAATTATGGGTTGTGTATAGTTAACTTTCAAATTCTACTATCTCTTTGGATGACTCTGGACTTGTCACTAGCTACTCTATAGTAGTTAGTGGTGAGCACGGAAGCAACAATATAAATTTCTATCATTGTGAGGTACACCGCGAGTTATTTCTC
>JAUOBV010180943.1:721-20203 GCA_032360425.1 Rubia occidens | reverse complement strand
AGCTTAAACAAAGGTACTTTGTAGAGACAAATGACATAGACTACTCCTCTGTCCTAACCCAAATTACTTACTTACTTTATGACACTATTTTCTATTAAAGTTTGACCGCATATTTGAATAGATATATGAGAAATAATATTATTATATGTAACACTGTTAAATTCATCTTAACAAGCAGTTTCTAAAAAGAAACTTTTATTTGTCGTTATTATACGTAGTTAAACATATTAACAGTCAAACATGTTTTTTGAACGATGTAAAATAATTGGAATGTAATTTGGGGTGGGATGTAGGGAGTACCTAACTTGGTGCACTCCTTTTTTATACTTTCTTAATTTTCCATTTTTCAGTGTCATTTGTCTCTACAAAGCCTAAAGTTTTGGCAGAGATTATTATGCAATTATTACACATTTTGATTGAGATGTGATTCTTTTTAAAAGATACAAATAAATTTGGAAATGAAAAAGTTTTGTGTTGATTTTTGCAGAAAAAATATCTGCCTAAAATTTAGACTGTCTCACAGTACAATATCTCAAAACACAATAATTAGTAAGAGAGTCAATCAAAAGTAGACATGTTTTAATAAAAAAAACTTGTCCAGAGAATAAATAGAGAAAATTGTAAATTAATTTGAATAGATTAATAAGGTAAGTGACATAGTAAATTTTTTTGGAAGATCTGCAAGAATGAATCTGTAAAAACAATCAAGAGTTCACAAGCATAAACCTTAATGTTTAAAGTTTGGAATCCATTAAAAGAGAATAATCTTGAAATATTATAGAATGAAAAACAAATTATTTCAGTCCTCAAATCATATAATGAAACCTGAAATATAAAATGAAATAGTGGGAGTCCTGACAGACGGGCTGTCCATAAATTTATTGACAGACCACTTTTTTTTAATCTTATACACTGCATTTGTTAAACTACATGTTAAATTTTGAAATTTTGAAAATATTCCTTATGTTATATATTATATATTTTCACATTCAAATATATATTATTACTTGTTTTAACTTTTAAAATACAATATTTAGATTTTATATTAAAAAAATACAGCATTTAATGTAAAAACCACTATGAATTGTCCACAAACTTATGAAAAGTTCGCATTTCCTGAGATTTTCTCAAAATGAAAAATATTAAAACGTCATTCTGGTACCCAAAATGCCTTCAAACGGCATAAAGGACTTGTCATTTCTCTATGTGACATCTAGAGGGGGCAATTAATCTCAATAACTATTGGGACCCAATAAAATCAAGCTAATGGGATGTAAACTTTCCCTTATTTTCTAGTTTGAGATTATGATCAAATGAATTTTATAGTATTGGGTTACATGGAGAAATGAGATTGGAATCCCAATCTTCCCAACCCATTTACCATTGGGTAATTATGGGTTCCTAATTAATACCCAAAAATTTTCCATATTTTAATAAAGATATTATTTAGTGTTATTGGACTACACTCAAGTGTGAATTGTTTTACTCTTTTGTGATTATTTTTATGGTTACATTTTTCAAACTTCATAAGATTCCTAATTAAAGCTATAAACGAGTTTGTTCGAGTTCAACTTGTTTAAAATATTTCAAACTCCGTTCGATTCGATTTAAATTGTAAAATCATGATTCGAGCTCAAACTCGAGCTCTACCTCGAGCTTGAGAGAAATTAATTTAGTTTGATCTCGTGTTCGATGTCAAACTCGAGTCTTGAACAAATATATTATATATGCATATTTTTATTTACATTACATTATATTAAATAAAAAATAGAAAAAATATATATAATATGTTGGTTTGATAAACACGACAAGATTAACGTACAATATTAGTTGGCATACTCGACCTCGAACTCGAATACTATACGAGCTCGCCTCGAACTCAATCAAATTCGAATTCGAGTCGATATTTGACCAAGCTGTTCGCAAACAATTTGCTTCTTTACACCAAAACTGTTCACGAGCTCGAGTTTCGTCACACAAGGGATGTGAACTCACCAAACTGTTTACAAGCATCTCTATCAAATATCGACTAAAATTCAAGTTTGACCAAACTCGAGCGTGCTTGAACAAAATCATGTAGTATTTGAGTTCGAGCTCGAGTTCGAATTCAATTAACACTGGTCGTTAAACTCGTCGGACTTATCGAGCCAACATATTATATATTTAATATATATTTACTAAACTAAATATATTAAAATGTATATCAAAAGAAAATTATATTTAATCATGGTTTGAGTGCAAAATCAAAGTAGAGCTCAAATCATATTAATTTCACTCAAAATCAAACTCAAGTCACACTAATTTCATTCAAATTTGAGCTTGATCCAATATATTACAAGTTCGCCCGAGTTTGATCTGAGTTCGAATTTGAGATATTTTAAACGAGTTGGATTCGAATTTGTGGTTGTTCGAGTTCAGCTCGACTCATTCGTATTTGTGGTAGAAATAAAATGAAAGGACACAAATTATACTCTATTTAGTCATGTGAATGAATGATGGTATGTATAATGACACCGGACTATTAAGGTTACTAAATTATACATGAGTTAAAAGATGTATAATTTATGAATTTTATGTTAAATATTACATATGTATTTAATTGGATATTTTTGGATATTCATTGAGCATTTGATGTGAAAATAAGGGAGTATATTTTTCGATGGTAATGAAATAATATTCATCCCTAATAGCAGATTGATTGGGGAGAGCAAGTTGATAGGTCAAAAGATGAAGTATTTAAGCTAGCTATTCGAGTCCCCATGGTACAAAACAAATCTATCCAACTAGTTGTCCCTTGCATTTTTAAAAGGGAGTTGTATTTGTAAGTTCATGTTCAAATTCTCAAATTATAAATTTAATACTAATATATAATGATAAGTAATTGGGTCGAGTGAAAAATAAATAATGTTTACATAAAATTATTATTTTATAGCTTAAACAAAGGTGTTTTGTAGAGACAAATGACATAGACTACTTCTCCCTTTGTCCAAACCCAAATTGCCCTCTTACTTTATAACACTATTCTCTATTATAATTTGACCGCATATTTGAATAGATATATGAAAAATAATATTATTGTATGTAATATTGTTGAATTCGTCTTAACAAGCAGTTTCTAGAAAGTAACTTTTTATTTGTCATTGTTATACGTAGTTAAACATATTAACAGTAAAATATGTTTCTCGAACGATGTGCAATGATTGAGACGTAATTTGAGTTGGGACGGAGGAAGTACCTAACTTGGTGCACTTCTTTTTACACTTTCTTAATTTTCCATTTTTCAGTGTCCCTTGTCGCTACAACGCCTAAAGTTTTGGCAGAGATTATTATGCAATTATCACACAGTTTTATTGGGATGTGATTCTTTTTAAAAGATAAAAATAAATTTGGAAAAAGTGAAGTTTTGTGTTATTTTTGTACAAAAATCCCTGCCTAAACTTTAGACTGCCTCACAGTACACCATCTCAAAAAATTGGACAATAATTAGTAAGAGAGTCAATCAAAAGTAGAAATGTTTTAATAAAAACAAATTTGTCCTGATTAGAAATTGATAAAATTGTAAATTAATTTGAACAGATCAATAAGGTAAGTGATATAGTCAAAAAACTGGAAGATCCGCAAGCACGAATCTATTAAAACAATCAAGGATACACAAGCACAAACCTTAATGTTTAAAGTCTGGAATTCATTAAAAGAGAACAATAATGAAATATTATAGAATGAAAGATAAATTATTTCAGTCCTTAAATAATATAATGAAACCTCGAATATAAAATGAAAGAGTGAGTCTTCTAACAGGCGGCCTGCCCATAAGGTTATTGACATGCTACTTATTTTTTATCTTATACACTCATTTGTTAAATTACAAACTAAATTTTGAAATTTTAAATATTTTTATGTTATATATTTATATATTTTCACATTCAAATATATATTATTACTTGTTTTAACTTTTAAATACAATATTAAAATTTTATAAAAAAATACAACATTTAAGGTAAAAATCATTGTGAACTGTATGAAAAGGTCGCATTTCCAGAGACTTTCTCAAAATGAAAAATATAAAAAAGTCATTTTGGTACCCAAAATGACTTCAAGCGGCATAAAGGACTTGTCGTTTTGTTGTGTGACGTCTAGAGGGGGCAATTAATCCGAATAACTATTGGGACCCAATAAAAAAAATCAATGGGATGAGAAATTTCTCTTATTTTCTAATTTGGGATTATGATCAAATGAGATTTATAGTATTGGGTTACAAGGAGAAATGAGATTGGAATCCCAATCTTTCCATTTACCTATTTAAAATGAGGTAATTATAGGTACCCAATTAATACCCAAAAATTCCATCTTTTAATGAAGATATTATTTTAGTGTAATTGGACTCCACTCAAGCGTGAATTATTTTTCTCTTTTGTTACTATTTTTATGGTTACATTTTTCAAACTTCATAAGATTCCTAATTATGGTTGTAAACGATTTTGTTCAACTTCAACTCGTTTAAAATATTTCAAACTCCATTCGATTCGATTGAACTTGTAAAATCAAGATTCGAGCTCGAACTTGAGCTCTACCTCGAGTTTGAGAGAAATTAATTTAGGTTGACCTCGTGTTTGATGTCGAACTCGAGTCATGAACAAATATATTATATATGCTTATTTTTATTTAATTATATTTAATTATATTTAATAAAAAATAGAAATATATATATATAATATGTTGGTTCGATAAACTCGACGAGATTAACGTACAATATTAGTTGGAGTACTCGAGCTCGAGCTCAAATACTATACATGCTTGGATCGAACTCGGTCAAATTGGAATTCGAGTTGAGATTTGACCGAACTGTTTACGAGCATCTCTATCAAAGTTGAACTCAATTCAAGTTTGACTGAATTCGAACGTGTTTGAACAAACTTATGTACAATTTGAGTTTGAGCTCGAGTTCGAATTCAATTAACACTTGTCGTTAATCTCGTAGGACTTATCGAGCCAACATATTATATATTCAATATATTTACTAAACAAAATATATTAAAATATATATTAAAAGAAATTATATATAATCATAGCTCGAGTGCAAAAAATCAAAATGGAGCTCAAATCATATTAATTTCACTCAAAATTGAACTCAAGTCACACTAATTTCATTCTAACTCTAAATTGATCCAATATACTACGGGTTCGCATGAGTTTGAACTGAGTTCGAATTCGAGATATTTTAAACGATTTGGATTCGAATTTGTGGTTGGTCGAGTTTAGCTCGACTCATTCTTATGTGTGGTAGAAATAAAATGAAAGGATACAAAATTGTACTCTGTCCAGCGGTAGATTAGAATATATTTATGCATGTGAATGAATGATAGGCTGTCTAATGAGACCGGACTATTAGGCTACTAAATTATACATGCGTTAAAAGATGTATAATTTGTGAATTTTATGTTAAATATTACATATGCATTTAATTGGATATTTTTGGATATTTATTAGGCATTTGAAGGGTTCCCGTTGAGAAAACATCATTTGGGATCTATTGGGATCAAAATTTCCCATTAACCCCTCAATCCCAAAAGTTAATGGGTATTTAATACTCAATCCCATTAATTACCTATTTATTAATTTTTCATCTCTATTCTTCTCAATCCCACACAATTGCCATGTACAATGGTCATACCACTCCCACACCACTCAAATCATTTCAGTTAATTAAATAATCAATTTCTCTCATCCACCTCAGCAAAACACTCACACTCACTTGCTTCACACCGCTCTCACACCCCCAAAATTGTTTCCATTTGGTTTCCATTTTTAATTCAACCCACTCTCACACCCCTACTGTACATTACGAGATTAAATTGATCAAATAATTTTTTGTACTGTTGGTTTAGCTGTGGTATACCGGTCCAGCTCTAAAAGTTAAAATTGAGCATACAAAATACCCTTTGTCCCACAATTATTGGTCACTTAAATTTTTAAATTCAAATTTAGTAAATTTTGACCATTAATATAAGATTATATATGTGTGTGTGTGTGTGATAAAAATATCATGTGAGATATTGTTACATTCATCTTAACATCTATTTTCTAAATGTCAACTTTTGATGTTGAATTAGTTACGTAACTAGACATATTGACGGTCAAAGATGATCATTTGAGAGCGTGAAAAAGTAAAAGGGTCAAAGATAATGGGACGAAATGAGTAATAGTTTTGCTATATCAGACCAGTTCTCTAAATTAAAAAAGGCTTACAACATCGCATCGCCACGATCTACACAATTGTAAAAATAGCATAGAGCATTACTTGACATGACACCCACTATTCGACCATGATCCAAGAGAGGGGAGCGCAAGAATTAGGCCAAAACCACACGATCGAAACCCTATAAATAAAGATAGTTAACATCATACAAGGAAAGTGACTCTTCACTCCCAAGATGCACAATCAAGAACAATGTTGACTTTAGCGTTGGAGCTTCCTCTATGATGGGCCATCCTGAGGGATTTGGCAAGTACTTGAAGAGATTGGGACTTGCCGCGAGATGATTCCAACCACTATCATTACTCGGAAGAAATTTCTCGCATCAATAGCGCTGTCTATGGGGATAGATTTTTCTTTCCAAGTTTTAATAGTCCCTGAAAAAGTCTGGAGCCCATATCAGAGCTACCACCCACATAACAGACACAAAGAGGAGGCATGCGGTTCTCACATCCAAGAGAGCCAACGAGAATAAATAGGCACACCATACCAGGAAAACTCTTAACAGTGGTATGTTCGCACAATAGTAAATTAGCAGCACTAAACACGACCAGCAACAAAGGTTAGCTCATGTATTGCAATTAGTACTTTGTGATAAGTAGACTTATTACAGTGTGAGCGGACGAGATTAGAATTTTTTTTATATGAAGGTCAGTATCATATATGCCGCTTAGCCACGAAAATATACACATCGAGTCAAGAATAGATGGATATAAGACTAATTTAGTAAACCTAGGGACAACTATACTCCGATCGAATGATTAGATTAAAGAGTTACATGAGATACTTAAATAACAGCTAACAACATGAGTTACATGATACGCACGAAAATAATAGAACATAGATATAGAAATAACACAACAAAGCGTTATTAGTTAGAGGGTCGCAGCTCACACGATCTACTCCAAACCCCGATTAAGATCGCTAAATTAGCACATCTAGTCCGCACCATAACCTCATAGGACAACCTTAAACAAATTAGGAACAACAATTAGACTACCAACATAAAAACATAAGAAAAATAACATGAGTAAACATAGTAAAAGCGGAGGGACATTAGCTTTTCCTGAACAACATTAATACTAAAGAAATAAGAGGAATCATAAAATAATCAACTAGTACTATAATTTTCTTATATTCATACAAAAACTAAGAATTACAGCAAATTCCTTGCTCA
Source organism: Rubia occidens (assembly GCA_032360425.1). Lineage (NCBI taxonomy): Eukaryota > Viridiplantae > Streptophyta > Magnoliopsida > Gentianales > Rubiaceae > Rubia > Rubia occidens. Next base: position 12,773 of record JAUOBV010180943.1, on the reverse strand, counting down.
AACTACAAAACTTCCCCTAAGAAAAATTACAAATGACTAGCTATTTGCAAACCTATTTCATAAATATACTCCCTCTATCCCATTATAAATTGCTTAATTATTTTTTTCACGGTTTTCAATGAGCATGTTTGACCGTAAATATCTCTATAGGTCATAAAAAATTAATATTTATAAAATAGATGTTAAGATGAATCTAACAATATCTTACATGATATTTTTATTATATATAGATTAATTATATATACGGTCAAAGTTTATAAAGTTTGACTTCAAAAAAATAATTACTTAATTTATAGTGGGATGGATGGAGTATATTGTAGCTACTTAAGTCACTAGTTGCATGCTTGTAAAGCCATAAAATTAAGTACTCCCTCCGTTCAGCTATGTTGGCACACTTTTTAGTCAACTTTCTCAAGCCATGTTTGACCATAAATTTCATGTAATATATACGTAGTAATATTATCATTTGAGATATCATTGGATTCTTCATAGCATGTACTTTTCAAATATTAAAATTTTACATGATATTAACATATGTACCCAAAGTTATTAATGGTCAAACATGCCTTGGGGAAAAAAGCAAAAAAAGTGTGTAATTGTCTTTTGAACAGAGGGAGTAATGTTTACTTGATCCAATTTAAATTAACTTAGGTTGAATGAAATTAAAATGAAGTAGTAGATTAAAAATAGTTAATAATTTTTAATTAAGTTACATTTTATTAAAATAAAATTAGTTGGACTTTATCAAAAAAAAATTAAAGAACACTTTGTTTTGTCATTTGAGTCAATTTCTATTACATGGATTAAAATTAAATTAAAGTATAATTTACGAATAATGAATTTATTTTTAAATTTTAGTGAACTGAATTAAATCAAAATCGAAATGATTGAATGTAAGAGCCTAAACATTCAATTTCTTAGTATTGTTTTCCAAATAAGTAACCACGTTGTGAAGATACCCATCTTGCTATTCTCGGTCGCCAAATATTTTACCCACTTCTTTCGAATTTTGCGGTAAAATTTTCCCTCCTCTTCCACCATCACCAACCTCACCAAGTCAGCCACCGAGTCACGACTGTACGACCGTCCTCCTCATTCCTTGGAACCTCCATCCCCACCATCTTCTCCCCAAGAATCCTGGCGACCAAACTGGTATCAATCACGAACGGCCACATTACCAGCGGATACCCGAAAGTCAGTGTCTCGATCACCGAACTCCAACCACAATGAGTTTAGAACCCGCCCACCGAGTCATGACTCAGAATGCCTACCTGTGGCGTCCATCTCCGCCACACAACACCCCTCTCCTTCACCCTCTCCTCAAACCCATCCGGCAGCTCGGTCGACTTTGACAGCTTTCTTAGAGCCCAGAAAAATGGAACCTCAGATGACTCCAACCCCAGAGCCAGCTCACTGAGTTAGTCCTGACTCATAGCCACCTTGCTCCCAAAAGCAACGTAGAGGACAGAACGGCTGTCTCGATCGACCAGCCATTCCTTAACCCAATCCAACTCGGTCAACGGAACGTGTGAGGGTATCAGCCCCGCCAAAATAATCGGTATTTTGTTCATCTCTTCCAGCAAACCCAACCACTGCCCTTCAAACTCGTTGCAGTGTCTCACCAATACCGAGTCTGAACCCATCATCGTGTACCCGAATCGTCGCGGATCTGAAACGCCGGATACGTTAACTTTTGCGGCGTTGAAGGCTCATTTACTCTCGTGGAGTTTAAAAGCTAATTTACTCTCAAACGGGATCCATGGTGGCGGCACAGTAAAATCCTCCACTGTCTTCCTCGGGTCGGATCCGTTCATCATCATCTCCGCTGACCCGGAAAACACAAAAGTAGATGCAGCAAATATACTGTAATAGCACTTGGCGATACCCAGTTCCGCCGCAATCGAAGGCAGCCAGTAGGAGCAGAAGTCGTAGATGACCCAGTCGGGAGCCGAGTCCTTTAATAGCCGAGTCAACTCGGGCTGGAGCCTGTCGTAAGCTATCTTGAGAAGGGAGACGTCGTGAGACCCCAGGTCAACGGTGGCCTCCACGTTTTTCGGAAGTCCGTTGACTTCCGGCAGTTGGAGGCTAAGGAAGGTTATGGAAGGAGGAGGTTTTGGGAGGCGGGCGATGGTTCTGGAGGTGCTCACGAACGTGACTCTGTGGCCCTTTTTGGCTATGAATTTGGCGAGGTCTAGAAATGGTATGATGTGCCCGAATGCTAGCCATGGAAACATGACTATGTGCAAACTGCGACTTTCCTCTTCTGTTGCCATGGATGTTGAGGAATCAGACAGAATGCTGTTGTGCTATCTTCTTCCTCAAAAAATACTGTGATTTCTTGATTAACTGGTGAAGTATTTTGCGATGGGGAGGATGATTTTTCTTTGAGTAACCTGTGATTGTTGTTATATCCGATTAGTGTTTTGTAATACCCTGCCAGGCCCACCCATCCTCACGCATTTGTATGATTGTATTGGTCCCCACTTTTTTTCTTACAATATGCAGTCTAGACCGGTCCCCAACTTATGGAGTAAATTAAACAAATTTACCAACAGTAACAATGTTTGATCAAGATGATTTTACTGCCTAGTAAAAGGCTATATAAAGGTGCAGGCACTCTTTTTATATGACACAACCTTCGTCCAAACTTTATTTTCACACTTATTTTTAAACATTATTCTCTATTAAACTGTAACTGCATATTTAAATATATTTATGAATAGCAATATTAACATATACGATACTCCCTCCGTCCCATAACTATTGGCATGTTAGACTTTTCTAAGTTAAATTTAGTAAACTTTGATCACTATTATAAGCGTATATATATATGATGAAAATATCATGTAAGATATTTGTAGATTCATCTTAACATATATTTTCTAAATATCAACTTTTTTTGTTGAATTGGTATGCATAGTTAGAGATATTGACGGTCAAAGTGGCTCATTGGAGACCATGCAAGTCAAAATGGGCCAAAAATTAAGGGACGGAGGGAGTATATTACTGATTTTGTTGTAACAAATAATTTTTAAGTGTCAAATTTTTATTTCTCATTATTATACATTGGTATAAATATTAACGATTAAATATAATTCTTAAACAACGAATTTATGATTATGGTGCAAATAGAGTTGGCATCGGATGAGTAAGTAAAATTTATTATTATTATTTTGTTCTATATTAGGGAAAATGAAGAAGTGAGTTTCAGTAATCATTTGAGCCTTTCATTACGAGATTACTTTGATCAAATAACTTTGTTGTGCTGGTTTAGTTGTGGTATACCGGTCCAGCTCTAAAAGTCAAAATTCAGCAAACGAAATATTTCATTCGTATCACAATTATTGGCCACTTAACTTATTTAAATTCAAATTTAATAAATTTTGACCATTAATATAAACTTATATATATGATAAAAATATCATGTGTGATATTGTTAAATTCATCTTAACATTTATTTTTTCAATGTCAACATTTTATGCTGAATTAGTATATGTAGCTAGAGATATTGACAGTTAAAAATGATAATTTGAAATCGTGATGGGATGGAGGGAGTAGTAGGTTTGCTATATCAGGCCAGTTCGCTAAGTTCATAAAGGCTGACAGCGCTGCTAAGAAAAGCTGACAGCGCTGCATCGCTACGATCTAAGCAATTGTAGAAATAGCAGAGAGCATTACTTGTCATGACACCCTCTACTGGACCATGTTCCAAGAGAGGAGAGAGCAAGAATCGGGCCACAACCACACGATCAAAACCTATGAATAAAGATAGTTAACACCATGCAAGGAAGGTGACTTTTCACTCCCCCAATATGCACAAGCAAGAACAATACTGAATTTAGCGTTGGAGCTTCCTCCATGACGGGCCATCCTGAGGGCTTTTGCAAGTACTTGAAGATGCTAGGACTCGCTGCGAGCTGATTTCGACCACTATCATTACTCGAAAGGAATTTCTCGCATCAATGGCGTCGTCTTTTTCTTTCGAAGTTTTAATAGTCCCTGGAAAAAGGCGGAGCCCATATCTGAGCTACCACCCGCATAGCAGACACAAAGAAAAAAACATGCGGTTCTCACACCTAAGAGAGCCAACAAGAAGAAACAGGCACACCACACCAGGAAAACTCTTAACAGTGGTATGTTCGCACAATAGTAAATTGGGAGCACTAAAGACGACCCGCAACAAAGGTTAGCTCATGTATTACAATTAGTACTTTGGAATAAGTAGACGTATTACAATGTGAGCGACGAGATTAAAAAAATTATACGAAGGTCATTATCATATAGTATGTCGTTTAGCCACAAAAATATACACATCAAGTCAAGAATAGATGGACATAAGACCAGTTTAGTAAACCTAGGAACAACCATACTCCGATCGAATGATTAGATTGAAGAGTTACATGAGTTACGTGATTTGTACACAAATAATAGAACATGGATATAGAAATAACACAACGAAGCGTTATCAATTAAAGGGTCGCAGCTCACACGATCTACTCCAAACCCCGATTAAGATCACTAAATTAGCACGTCTAGTCCGCACCATAATCTCATACGAAAACCTTTAAAAAAATTAGGAACAATTAGACTACAAACATAAAAAACATAAGGAAAATAACATGAGCAAACATAGTAAAAGTGGGGACATTAGCATCACCTACACAACCTTAATACTAAAGACATAAGAGAAATCATAAAATAATTAACTATTACTATATTTTTCTTATATTTATATAAAATAAATAATTACAGAAAATTCCTTGTTTTAACTACAAAAATTCCCCTAAGGAAAATTACAAATGACTAGCTATTTGAAAACCTATTACATAAATATATATTATAGCTACTTAAGTCACTAGTTGCATGCTTGTAAAGCCATAAAATTAAGTAATGTTTACTTGGTCCAATTTCAATTAACTTAGGTTGAATGAAATTAAAATGAAGAAGATTAAAAATAGTAAATAATTTTTAATTAAGTTAACATTTTATTAAAATAAAATTAGTTGGACTTTATCAATTTATTTATGTTAAAAAGAACATTTTGTTTTTATTTTTGAGTCAATTTCTATTAAATTGAATTAAAATTAAATAGAATAAAAGTATAATAAATTTACGAGTAGTAAATTTATTTTTAAATTTTAGTGAACTGAATTGAATCAAAATCGAAATGATTGAACGTAAGAAACTAAACATACAATTTCTTGGTATTGTTTTCCAAATAAGTAACCACATTGTGAAGATACCCATCTTGCAATTCTCGATCGCCAAATATTTTACCCACTTCTTTCAAATTTTCACGGTAAACTTTCTCTTCCTCTTCCACCATCACCGACCTCACCGAGTCAGCCACCGAGTCACGACTATACGACCCGTCCTCCTCATTCCTCGGAACCTCCATCCCCACCATCTTCTCCCCAAGAATCCTGGAGACTAAACATGTATCAATCACGAACGACAGCATTATTAGCGGACGCCCGAAAGTCAATGTCTCGATAACCGAACTCCAACCACAATGAGTCAAGAATCCGCCCACCGAGTCATGACTCAGTATGCCCACCTGCGGAGCCCAGCTCCGCCACACAACACCCCTCTCCTTCACCCTCTCCTCAAACCCATCCAGCAGCTCGGTCGACTCTGACAGCTTCCTTAGAGCCCAGAAAAATGAAACCTCGAATGACTCCAACCCTAAAGCCAGATCACTTAGTTGGTCCTAACTGATCGCCACTTTGCTCCCGAAAGCAACGTATAGGATAGAACGGCTGTCTCGATCATCCAGCCATTCCTTCACCCGAACCCAACTCGAATCCAACTCAGTCCACTCAAATTGCGGAGGCATCAGCCCAGCCGGAATAATCGATATTTTTTTCATCTCTTCCAACAAACTCACCCACTGCCCTTCAAACTCATTGCATTGCCTCAGTAACACCGATTCCGAACCCATCATCGTGTTCCTGACTCGCTGCAGATCTGTAATGCCGGATTCGTTAATTTTCCCGGCGTTGAATGCCCATTTACTCTCGTGGAGCTTATAAACTAATTTGCTCTCAAACGGGATCCATGGCGGTGGCACTGTGAAATCCTCCACCTTCTTCCTCAGGTCAGATCTGTTCATCATCATCTCCGCTGACCCAAAAAACACATAAGTAGAAGCGACAAATATAATGTAATAGCACTTGGCGATACCCAGTTCCATTGCTACCGGAGGTAGCCAGTAGGAGCAGAAGTCGTAGATGACCCAGTCGGGCACCGAATCCTTCAAGAACTGAGTCAACTCGGGCTGGAGCCCATCTTAAGATTTCTTGAGAAGGGAGGCGTCGTGAGCCCCTAGGTCAACGGTAGCCTCCACGTGCTCCGGCAGGCCGTTGACTTCCGGCAGCGGGAGGCTGAGGAAGGTTTTGGGAGGCGCGTGATGGTTCTGGGGGTGCTCGCGAACGTGATTCTGTGGCCTTTTGCCTATGAATTTAGCGAGGTCCAGAAATGGTATGATGTGCCTGAATGCTAGCCATGGAAACATGACTGTGCAGACTGCGACTTTCCTCTTCAGCTGCCATGGATGTTGAGAATCAGATAGAATGCTGTCGTGCTATCTTCTTCTTAAAAAATACTGTGATTTCTTGATTAACTGGTGAAGTGTTTTGTGATGGGGAGGATGATTTCTATGTGTGAGTGGCATGTGATTTGTAATATCCGATTAGTGATTTGTAATATCCTGCTAGGCCCACACATTGTCATGCATTTGTATAATTGTATTTGTCCCCACATAAAATTTACAGTCTATGATAGAACATAAAACTCACAAATAATTGTGGCTATGTGTATTCATATATATATATAGTGCATACAAAGGGTATACAAGACAGAATCAGATATAGAAAATGATAGTATATACAAAACCAATCAGAAAAGTTATTTCTTTCTTAACCCAATTCTAATTGATCTACAATTCTATTAGTAACATTTTGATTTTTTTTAAAAAAACATACTACCCCGGTCCTGTATTTTAAAGGCCCGTATAAAATTTTAGGCCCTTATATGATTTTTTAAAATCAATGTAAAATATACAAAAGAATATTTATTGAGATTTGAAATCTAGAAATACAAGGTGGAGCGAATAAGTCGAATAAAAAAACCACTACCCTAGTAGGGTTGTTTATTAGGGAAACATTATTTTAATTAAGTTATAAATTTAAAACTAGAACAATAGAACATGAATAATGGAACAATCCAAACTTCTATGTAAGTGTAAACTATTTAAAATATTGCAAATTCAGTAATTTTTTTAGTGTTTAGTTCAATGAATCACTGCAAAAATAATAATCACTAAGCGGATTTTTTAAAATTATCTCTCAATAAATCAACAATAATGAAAGGAAACTGCATTGCATCACTTCAACATATGAAATTAAAACAAAGTAGGCACCCACAAATCATTTGACCATACAGTAAGATATTCATAAATTAAAGGGCAAACGAATTCTGACCCTTAAATTATTTTCATTGTTCACCTTTAACCCCGTTTATTTTTTGAACACTCTTAACTTCTGAATAATAGAAGTGTTAAATCGTGTCACTTCCCTTTAGTGAAACCGCTAAATTTAACTTTTGTTGACATTTTGAGGGGCAAAATATTTTTTCCTATTCAACCCCAAAAGACATTCTTCTGATTGCAAAAGAATTCTAGGGTTGAATAGAAAAAATTATTTTTGCCCATTAAAATGTCAATAAAAGCTGTACTTAAATGTTTGACTAGACGGAAGTGACACGATTTAATACTTCTATTAATTCAGGGTCAAGAATGTTCAAAATTAAAATACAGAGCCAAAGATGAACAATGACAATCGTTTAGAAGGCATTGAAATCGTTTGCCCTAAATTAAATGGATCATTACTTGAATGTTTAATTTAAATGAAAAAGATAATAACTTAATTTTAATCAAATTTCATCATTAAATTTCATTATCAAATCATCAATATAACAATATTAGGAATTTAAACACTCAAAATTCACACAAAGTTTTATTTTAAACCGACTAATTGTTAGATGGAATTATTTTATAAATGATGTAACCAATGGGGTGATTTAATGTTTTTTTATTACAACGAGGTTCCTGTAATTTTAAATTTTTAAAAAATCTATCGCAATATATAAATAATTATACCCTACAATTATTGAAATGAGATTTTTCATGATTGATTTAACTGTTAGCTGGTCTAACACGAGATTTTCTCCAAAATTTAGGATTAAAAAAAATCAGGGCTACTTGTTCTTACCCTAATGTCTAATTTTTCATTAAATTAATTTGGACAAGATAAGACAAAATATTTATTTAATTAAAAAAAGGGGAAAAAGGCCTTAATAACAATATTCGGCCTTTTTCGCTCATCCTAATTAGAATAAATATTTAGCCTGCAGCTTGTTTCCTAAATTGTTCTGTAAATTAAAGGGGGAGAAATAAAACCTTAATTAAAATGGAAAAAAGGCCCAAATAAAGAAGGCATAAAATGTTCATCTTAATTTGATTTTGGGTGGAAAATCCATATTTAAAATACCTCAAATGATTGACAAAGTCAGAAATTTAAGTGCCCAAATATTTAAGAATGAAATTGAAAAGAAAAATTATATAATAATGACATAATATCTAGTTTGGACCCCTTAAAAATTTAGGCCCAGTGCGGGCAGCCTGCAGTGGTCCGGAACCGGGACTGACCATACCGCCCGAGACTATCATTATCCTTCCTACCACCACATAAGCCCACTACCAGCGCCCCATTTCCTATTAGGGAAGAAGCCTACCATCACCGCTCTCCTTCCCACCACCAACGTTGTCATATCCCTATATTCAAATCTCCGAAATTGATTTGCCATAATTTCAATCGGCCGAAATCCATTGCAAACGCATAGAGCCTATCATCGCCGGTGTTGGTTTGCAAACCAATGATTTCGTCGTAGTTGATTTTGCAAAATCCTCGTCTGCATCGCTCGCAGCCACCGCATACAACAAAGCCACTGAGTCAGCGTTGCTCGCGGCTCGCGTTTGAAGAGGAAAGAGTCACAATTTTTTGTTTCTGTCATCCAATGCACAACTGCTAGAGAGTCGTATCCTTCTCTCAACGCGGCCATGTCCTTTTCTCACCGCCACCGAGCATCTTCCACCCCAATGCAGCCTTCTCCAATCTTCTACCGCAGCCAAACATTTCAAACTATGAGGACAAAACTTTAACTTAATATATATGATCATGGATCATGTCTACGTAGTGCTCATTGTGGTAGAAACACGTGACTCTAATGTGATATCAAAGTCTAAAGTGGGTCTAGTTGGCCCAATAGACGTATGTTTTTACTGTTTGACCTGTGACCCTTTCTGTTCATGTTAGCGCAATGAATATTGCCACTACATGTGAGTGGATGTGTTAAAGAGTCTCACATTGGTGAAGGACAAAACCATAACTTAATATATAAGATCCTGGATCACTTCTAGATAGTATCAGTTATTTTTTATTATAGAAACCCACAACTATAATAAAACCTATGTGGTCGTGGTCATTTCAAGTGAAATTGTTTTGACCAATTTGGTAAGAAAACCCATTTTTTTAGTTCAATGTTAGCTTTTATTTATCAAAATATAAAGGATATATAAATGATATAAGTATAAGGCGTGTTAAAATAAAAGATAGGGTGTAGTTTAAAAATCTAGTAAAGAATAGTAATGGAAGATGGCCACTCTATTATTGGGATTTCTCCCCAAATTCTAAAAATAGTTAATGAATGGCTATCCAATGGTCTTTGGTTCATGTATGAGGAATTCAAGGTTTGGTTCATGAATTAAGGAACTCAAGAGTTTGGTTCATGAATTGGGGAGCTCAAGAAGTTGACTTGAACTCTTTTAAATATAGGGAGGTAGGGAGTTCTTCAAGGTGTGTGAAAAGATGTAACCCCTTATGAATTTGTAATTTGGTTGGGTGGTCATGTGTGACATAATTCTTAACATATGTAATTTGTCTGACCCATTTGGGTAATGCGATTAATATATTTCTGTTCGTGGAGGTGTCCAATACGTTTGGTGAACCAAGTTAAATTCCATATTTTGTTTTTTCTTACTTTTTTTATTATCTTGATTCGTCCAAGGGGATTAATTTCCATAAAATTGGTATCAGAGTTAGCCGGTGATACCAACAACTGGAATCAGAGCCATTGGTGTGACTTCTGTTTCAAGATAAAGAAAGAATAAGACAATAAAATAAGTGCCTAGGTGATCCGTTGGGGAGTTTGGAGAAGACCTTTGTTTCTGTCGCCTCTATTGGGATTCATGAGCCGCTGTGTTTGACAAGTTCTTTCTTGGTTGAACTTGTTAAGAAATTGGTTGTCTGTTTTGACATCCATTTCACAAGGTCTTTTCTAATTGGACTTGTGAAAATCCATTTGCTCTTACATTTAATTTTTGTATTTGTTTTTTGGTCTATTCCACTGGAAAAAATTTCCCGGTTTGAATCTGCTCAAATATGTTTGTTCTAACACCAACCCTTTCATGGCTAAACTTGTTGAAATACGCATTCTAGCGGTGTTGCAAATCCTTTCATGGTTGGATTTATTCTGATTGGTGGTATATGTATGGTTAATCTGACACAACCACCGTACGTATGGTACATCTGGCAAAATAATTGTGCTATGGTACATATGACCCAATCACCGTGCACTTGGTACATCTAGCATTATCACTACACGTCTAGTACATCTAGCACAACCACTATGCACTTGGTATATCTGGTACAACCACAGTGAACTTGGTACATCCGGCAAAACCATCGTGCATCTGGTATATCTGGCACAACCACTGGACATGTAGTACCCATTTTTTTTATATGTATATGAATTTAGAATATCCGTTTGTAAGCATTTTACAGTTAGGTAATTCAATTCGTTGGAGGGGGGGGGGGGGGTTGTTATGAATGCATTAAATATTTCTGTTTATGTTCTACTTTTGTCATTTTGAGTCGAGGGGGTTATTGTTGAGAGATTTCTTATCAAATTTAAAAAATTGTTAATGAATGGCTATTCAAGGGTCTTTGGTTCATAAATGAGGAATTCAAGATTTGGTTCATGAATTGAGAAACTAAAGAGTTTGATCATAAATTGGGAATTCAAATATTGGGTTGAACTCTTATAAACAAAATAAGAGTTAGGGAGTTCTCCAAGGAGTGTGTAAAGATGTAACCCCTTATGAATTTGTAATTTGGGGTCAGACATCTGCAATTTGTCTAACCCATTGAAATAATAAGATTAATTTATGTTTTTCAGTGAAAATACTCAACACATTTGGTGAATCACATTAAAATTTATGTTCTGTTTTTTTACATTTTCTTTTACTATCTTATATGATGCACAAAGAGTTATTTCTCAACATCAACCTTAGAAAATTATAATCAAACTCGACTCTAGGTTCAAGTGCACAAATTTGTTCTCCTTCCCTCTTGAAGTGTGATGTACTCTCGTTGTAGACTAAAATGAATACGCACCACTTAATTTTTTTGATACCTTTGAAAGAATGTATGGTATTAAGCTTTACTATTCAAACGTAATTGTTTGTTGTATTATTCTTATAGAATTATAAATGTCATCATTTTTGTCAATTAATCATGATCTCATTCACATCTCTTAATTTTATTTTTAAAGTAAAATTTTAATTTCAAGTTACTGGTAACGTCCAGTATCATCCGAAAGTAGGAATCCTAGGGGTGTATACCATGTATTTGAGATTCACTCGACTTCACGAGACTAACTAACGAATGAGATAGAATATTTCCATCCCTAAGAATCCAACATGGTAAATTGACACCTGTTTCTTCAAGAAGGTGTTCTATCTGACTAATAATATCAACATAGGAGTGTAATGGATCCACTTCACCACGAACCATTCGAATTATCGCTAGAGCATCATCCAAGATCCATACTTCTCTGGTGTTTGCTTCTGCTGCCCATTTAACTGCCTTTAGAAGTGTCGTTGCATCTGTTTGGCTTGCATCGCGAAGACCCAGAATTTTTTATGCCATTGCAC
>JAUOBV010180727.1:0-12131 GCA_032360425.1 Rubia occidens | reverse complement strand
TGTTATTTTTATTTTATCAATTGACTAAATTTTTTTATATCCCCAACCTAGCATCTTTTACCATTTTTTGGTCCCCGGGAGCAAATTCACGTTTTTTTGGTATCCCATAAATTCAAAGTGGCATTTTGGTCCCCAAAACTGGTTTTCACATACCAAAAGATGGTATTAGATGCTATGTTAGGGACCAAAAAATAATGTAGTCTACCTAAAACCCACCCGAAATCTGATTTTTGGGATCAGAAATTTCACTTTTAATTTATGGGGTACCAAAAAAAATGTGATTTTACTCTCAAGGACCAAAAGATGGTAAAAGATGCTATGTTGGGGACCAAGAAAATAATTTAGTTTTATCAATTTAAATACCTTAATCCCAACAAAAATGGTACTTTTTTTTTGCTTTTGGAATTCAAATTGAGCCAAGTTAGACCATTAAATTCTATTATTATATATACGCATTATTATTATGTTATATGTTGTTGGATTCATCATAACATTTATTTATTTTTATATTTTCTTACATACATAAATAAATATATTAAAAATTGATCCAGGTAACTTTTAAAAGTCAAAAAGTGTCATTTTTGTTGGAATGGATTATACTGCTAGATATTGTATTTCTATGATAAACTTGTAATCAAATTGTGTTTTAATTAATGTAAATATACACGAGAAAAATAAAAATACAATTTATAGAGTTTAATATAAAAAATATATGATGCTTAAATTTAAATTATATAGAGTACTTTTTCCGTCTCAATTTAAACTCTACACTTGAACTTTAACCGTTAACTTGAATTTTTTTTATCTTCAATATCTTTCATTAACGATAATTAAAACTTGTGAAAATTTGATATTTTAAAAATATACGTTATAACGAATTTAACAATGTACACACAATATTATATATACTTATATACTAATTCAATTTTAGGATGAAAATTAATATTTTTTATTAAATTAATAATTAAATTGCAGTTTAAAATAGGACAGAGAGTATTTAGAAGAAAAGATACGTGATTGTTTCATTTTTTTAAAGTCGCTTATGTTAAAAACTTGTGATTTTTTAATGGTCTTAGAGCCCAAAATTATCCTGATTGGCCCAGTACACGTAACTACTTACTGATAGGCCATTGGCTCTTTTATGTCCATGTTTGCGCTATAAACAATATCACCATTGCAAGTAAGGGGGTGTGTTGAGAGTCCCATGCACGTTGATGGTTTACAAAGCAATGACTTAGTATATAAAATCACGAGTCACTTATACATATACCAACTAATTTTATATAGAAATCCAAGATTCTTACATAGACTTTATAAAATTTGATGATCCGGAACTACCGACACATTTTTCTAGGATATTCTAATAGTGAGGACGATTGTCATGAATAAACATAAAAAAGAGTTCACACAATATTACCCATCTCTCTAAAAATTAATTCTCTCGCTTCTCACTACCTTTTCAACCAAAATTAAAATAATATCCCTCGGATAACTATTGAATCTGTACTACACCACCGTAACGGATCTAAAATAACCTCAACAGCTCCACCGCTATGACGGCGGCTCCTCCCTATAGCGTGAGCCCGTCATCGACGTACAAAGCCATCCGTAAACAGAGTTAACCCCATAACAACACGCAACCTATCCTCCTGAACCCAATCACGGAATGCAAAGGAGAAGTCGCCAGGCTTTTCAAAGAGGAGGAGAGATCGATATGCTGTCAGAGCTCTTCAAGTGCAATCTTATTGGAAAATTCCCGAGAGGAATATCGACACTTAACTTCATATGGCAACAATTTAAAAGGATTTTCTTCAAAGGTGAGGCTACTATCACTGCCCATGATGAGGATATTCAAAGATGTTGGATAAAGAGGAACTAGAATTTGGGAGAAACTATAATGAAAGTCTTCAAATGGACCAAGAGTTTTGATGTTAAGAAGAAACCCCCTTTGGTCCTAATCTGGGTGGTAGTAGATTTCCCACCGGCCTATTACCAACATAAGGATTCGATACCTCGTATTGAGTGAGTTAATATTTGTTGATCAACCCACAATTAACCATACTTGGCCATTAACATTTAGGTTGTGTGTAGAAATGGACCTGACATTGGATTTTCCAACTAGAATCGGGCTAGGTTCTTCTAAAGAGAGAAAATGGTATGAATTAGATACGAGGACCGCCCTTCCCATTGCTCTAATTGTTAAAATATTGGGCACAAGATTGCAAAATGTGGAATTAGAAAAGTTAAGAAAACATAATAATGGCGCCCAATCCATGACGTAAGATCAACCGGGGAATACAATCTGTAGTAGGAAACCAAGAGCCAGCCTATTTATTGAGAAAAGGGGATAACGGCTACTCAGGAAGAATAAAATTTTCAAGATTCTCAAGATAGTCTGGTTATGGGGATAAGAAAGTAGCCACATCAGTCTGAGGTGAACAAGAACTCAGGGGCTGATACTGAAAACTCAGAATCCATGCTAGAAGATAGTCAAGGGCTCTCTCAAAACGGGGTGGCAACCAGATTAGACAACTCAATACAGGGGAAGCAGAAGATAAACCATAGCGCTCAACAACAAATGAACTCAAAGAGGAATCACAACAACTGGATGGCTCAAGATGATCTCCACTGCAACAAAAACACTGAGCGCACTTATATCTCTATTGATAAATCTCTCATTATTTCACAATTTAAATATTTCCAAATTAATTTGTCTAACAAACCTTTTCTTCAGGCATCAGAAATTGAACCAATGAAATTATCGTGGCAGAGATAATTCAAACGAGCATGAAGATATGCTCACACAAAGAGGCCAAGAGGAAAACACTAGAAACAATGAAGCAATAGAAAAATGAGGGTAGCACAACACTGAAGACACACTGTTACACTTGTACGAGTAAAAAGTAAGCCTAAACTTTCCGATAAGGGAAGAATTTTTTTTTACACTCCTAACACAATTATGACACTCTTGGAAGAAAAGACAAAAAAAAAACCCTCGTGAATATTAAGGCCCTATCCTGAAACTTAAGAGGAATTGATGGCTCAATTTTAAGACTTAAAAGTTGATACACATAAATAACATGTAATAGCTTATAATTATTGAACCTAAACAAACTCTGGATTAGATTGACAGGTTCCAAAAATCATTAAGAAATGAATATTATTTTGCTAGTGCGGACTCTAGAATCTGGGTAACGGTTAAAGGAGAGTTCAGTGGATGTTTGTCCACTCATAATGAACATTTTCTGCATATTCAAATAATCTGCCCCTAATACAATCTGATTTCAGTATTTTTGCAATATATGAAAAACACTCTAGATTCTCAGACTATAACTTTTTAATGCAGTGGAATCAAGTTTAGGTAACATAAATATCTCATGCTTCCTAACTGGTGATTACAATATGGTTAGAACAATCACTAAATATAAAAGGAAACATTGTACCTGATGGGAACAACATCCTTGATTTTGACTCCTTTATAGAGTTAAACAATCTTCATGACTTGCCAACTGTAGGAAACATCTTCACTTGGTCTAACAATCGAAAGGGCACATTAAGGGTATGTAAGAGGTTAGACAGAATCTTACCAAATAAACTGTGGTCCCAAAATTTTTCTAGCTCGTCAGTTCAAACACTAAGTAAAACACCCTCTAACTACACACCTCAGATCTTAGATACACAGATCCAGGCCCCCAGCTCTCCTAAAAGCTTTAAATTATAAATAATGTGGTTCAATAGACCTGAACTTAAGGACATAATTAATGAAAACTAGAATCAACATGCACATACTCAAGGAATGCCATATTCAGCTTTCAAACTTAAAATACTGAAAACAGAACTTAAAATATGGAACTAAAAAGTATTTGGGGATGTCTCTGAAAACATTAAAAAGGCTGAAATGGAAATAAAAAACCTAGAAGCTAAATGTGATACAGATCAGAATGTAGAGGAATTTTAAAAAAATTGGCACATGCTAACTCTGTACTGTATAAAAAACTGAAAGAGAAAGATGACTTCCGGAAGCAGAAATCTAGAATTATGTGGCTGAAAGAAGAGGACCTGAATACTAGATTTTATCACAACTCAGCTAAAGGAAAACATTCTAAGATGAGGATTAATAGGATCAAAACTGACACAGGGGACTGGATCATTGATCAAGTCCTCCTAAGGAAAGTTGCATCTGGTTTCTTCAAAACATGCTAACTGATAGGGATGAGCGTCACTTCGGTTTAATATGTTTTCAGTTTGTTCGGTTCGGGTTATTTGGTTTTGCCCCGAAAATGCCCAAAACTGAAATCGACCCGAATTATCTGCCCCGAGAATAGTTCGTTTTAATATTCATCTTGAAAACCTTCACATTCTTCAATCATTCAAGCACTCTACATTCACATTCACATTCACCTTCAAGGCCATCACATTCTTCGAGCCTTCAATCACTCCATATTCACATTCTCCTTCAAGCCCTCAACAAATTTACTTAGAGCAAATTGTGTTATTTACTTGTTTTCCCAAACTAACTTAGGATTTAGAGTTTGGGGATAATTATTTCAATATAAAGATTGGTCTAAATACTAAAATTTATTTATATGTTATATTTTATATATTTTAAAATGTAATTATTATATATACTTAATTTATTTAATTAACTACAATTCGGTATTTAGCTTGGGTTTAGGTTTGAGTTTAATATCCAAAACAAATACAAAAACCATATTTAGAATTTGGTTTATTCAATTAAGATATCCTAAAACCATATATTAAATTTGCGTTATTTGAATTTCGACAATTTGATTTTCGGTTCAATTTTTGATTATCGGTTTTTTGCTCACCGTGACTGACTGATGCCAACATAGATAAAATAGGAGGGTCCACGAAAAATTACTTAAAATTTTTCCTATCTGTAATAAATGATCAAGACAACACAAGTTTAATCAAAAGGATGCGGAAGAGAAATTAAAACAGATTGTATTTGACCTTAACCCTGACAATGTTTCAGGTCCCGATGGATACCCCTAATCCTTCTATAGATATTCCTGGAACACAATTAAGAAAAATCTTTTCAATTGTGTCCATGAATTCATGTGTGGGGTGCCACTCCCAAGGGCCATTACCAACACGTACTCTTATAGTACTTAGTCCTAAAACTACAACCCCTAAATATTTCTCTGACTTTAGACCTATTTCTCTGTCCAATTTTGTCAACAAGGTATGCTCTAAGCTGTTGATTGACGAAGTTTCATTGGTTATACACAAATATATATCAGTTGAACAAAGTGCATTCATTAAAGGAAGAGAAATAACTGATAACACACCGGTAATGCAGCAAATAGTTAGATTACTAGATTAAAAAAAGTCAAGCTCTAAATATAGTAGCAAAGATAGACATGTCAAAGGCTTTTGATTGAGTGTCATGGCCCATTTTAAACTCTTTGCTATTAGAGCTAGGTTATCAAACACACTTTGTGAAAATTGTCCTATATATAGAACATTGCTTCAACCTAGTTTTCAGTGATTTTAAATGGGAAACCAAATGGTTCTTTAAGGCCATTAAGGGAATCAAATAGGGGGATCCCCTATCCCCATTCATTTTTAACTTAATCACTGAAATTTTAGAGGTCAAAAACAAATGTTTAATGTAAATCTCATAGATAGATTCATTATACCAGGTGAATACTCAGTTACTTACTTATCATATGTTGATGATACAGTGACATTGTTAAAAGGAAATCATAAATCCCTTAAAAACCTGGTATTTCTCCTGAAATATTATAGAACTGCAATTGGACAAGTGGTAAACTTCCGGAAAAGTATAGTTTATGTGAGATCCAAAACTAGCACTACCACTAAGGAAAGAATAATGATCTTAACTAACATGCCCTTAGGTTTCTTTCCCTTCATATATTTACAATTTCCCGTGTACATAGGAAGGATGTCAAACTTCTTCTTTCTGCAAGTGACTGAAAAACTCAATAAAATGAATCAGAACAAAAATGATAAATTACTAAATCAAGTCAGGAGATTAACATTAATAAAACATGTTCTTATTTCAAAAAAAATAATAGAACATGTTCTAACCTCTATTTTGCAACACATATGGTGTGTCAGTTCCCTAACACAACACACACTTGGTAAAATGCAATCTTGGTGCTCAGACTTCTTGTGGGGAAAAAATGAATCAATTATACCCAAGAGACATTGAGAGCCTGAGAGCATTTATGCTATCCCCTTACTGAAAATGACCTCAGCCTGAGGAATTTCAACACCATAATTGATGCTTTTTCTGATAAATTATGGTGGAAACTCTAGCAAGGAGACACCTTTTGGTCAAAACCGATTTGGAGCCTACCACCATCTTTCAGGACTTCTGATCCCAGGAAAAGAATTTTAAAAATTAATGAACTTGCTAGCTACTCAAATATTGTTAAGAAAGGGCGACTGCAATTTTTGGACCGCTAATTGGACTTCCATGGGATGTTTAATGGACTTGTGGATTCCAAATACGTCACCACCTAAGCCGTATCTAAAAGTTAGACAATTCTTAGAAAATAGAACAGCTATGTCTTTTTTGTAGGGATTCAGTGCTGAGGTTTTATAAAAAAATCTTTGAACCTCTGCTTTATGCTCTGAAAAGGATACAATGGTCTGAAAACCAGCAGTAATAGGTAAGTTTCTACAAACTCATCTTATAAGTGCTTAAGGGAAAAAAGAAACATGCTTGCAGGTTTGAAAAAGGTATGGAACCCTCTCCTCCCTCTGAAGACACATATTTTACATGGAATTTGATAAGTAATTTCATGCCTTTTGATGACATTTTAGGATGTTTGGGTATCAGTGTTGTAACTAGATGTGAGCTGTGTGAGTGTAATAGAGAATTATTAAACCATGTCTTTAATGTTTGTGATATTACTCTCACATCATGGAAAGATGTTGCATGCATAATGAATGTTCCTCACAGATCATTTCTGCACAATGTTTTACAGATTAACCTGGTTTGGGTCCAATGTTTACTGCTCTAGCACAAAAACAAGTTCTTTCATGTTATGCATACTCATGTTGTAGGACTGTGTGGAAAGGTAGGTGTAAAGCTTTTTATGAAAATAAAATGATAAACCTAAGCAGATTATAAAGGATTTAGATAGAATGTTGAGTGCAACACACATTCTTTTTGGACAAGTTTTTGTTAGCAATTACCTTGGCTAATTTAGTCTTCACACATGGATGGAGACCCTATATTAGAGACACAATTGTCATAAAAACTATACTCCATCCTACAAACACCGCTTTTGGCTTAGAAGCGTGATTTAGGTAAAAAATCATTAGTTAGGCTACAAATTGTACCTTGTACACAAACCTCCTTGTTTTCTTAATGGCTTGTGGAACCAAATAAAACCCCACACCGCTGGTGGATTTTGATTATATATAAAAAAAAATTAAAAAAGGATTATTCTCATAAGTCTTCTTCTTTGTGCTTTAGAAGATTGATTAGGAATTAACAGTCCAATAATACCTTTAATCTTGTGTCATGAGTTATTTTCCAAGCGTTACCCCTCTGAGACAGACATAGGCTGCTGCTAGAGCTGTCAATCTCTAAACTGAATCGAGAACCCGATCACGATCGAATCAACCTGAAATCCGACCTGATCCAAGAAATATTGTCTCGAACCCGACCTGACACAACCACACTCAACTCGAAACCCAATTTTGACCCGATAAATATTGACCAGTACTCGAACTCAACACGATCCAATTTAACCCGAAACTCGAATATGACCCGATAA
This sequence comes from Rubia occidens, assembly GCA_032360425.1. Classification (NCBI taxonomy): domain Eukaryota; kingdom Viridiplantae; phylum Streptophyta; class Magnoliopsida; order Gentianales; family Rubiaceae; genus Rubia; species Rubia occidens. The sequence goes on along the minus strand of JAUOBV010180727.1, from coordinate 4,353 downwards.
TTTGGACCCGAACCTGACCTAAACCCAAACTCGGTCCAACCCGAACCCGATCCAACCCAAACCCGGTCCAACCCGAGCCTAATACCCAATAAATCAACTATATAACCTTACGCCTGCCCAAAATATATGTAGTTATAAAAAGTCAATGAACATTTAATATAGAACCAAGTCAATTTGGTTATGAGTCAAACTAATTAATTCTTTAGGCATACTTATTAGAATGAAGTGAATTTATATATATATATATTACGAGTTTACAGATATGATTACTAGTACATAAAGTCAACTGAAAACATGTATATAGGCACATTATGTCATTGTTAGGAGAGCAATATTGGTGTTAAGAAATTCATAGGCACCAGTAATCTGGCAAATGAAACAAAATATTGGTGCCTATGAATAAATCCAACAACGATTCATTGAATACCGGTGCAAGATACCGGTACCTATCGAGAAATATTATCTGGATTTAATCTTTTTCAGCACCGATTTTGGTTGAATGACATAGACTGGTACTAATACCGGTGCCTATGGCCTGAATATTAATTTTTACATTTAAAATTGTGGTGAAAAATATCTAGCACCTATACTGGTGCTAAGATTGCATTTGATTTTAAATTTTAAAAAATACTTTAAAGCAGCCCCATGTAGGTGCATTATAATTGTATAGGCACCGATATGTTGACGAATACTAGTACTCGATACATATAAAAATTTCCAAAATTTAACAGTTAGAATAGGAAAAAAGGTTTTCAAAAATGGGTTTACAGTATGAGTTATTCTAGAACATCAACTAGCACTTTCTAAAATTTTACCCAAAAAAATGATTTATTTAATATTTTTATATTTTTTGCAATAATAACAAAAATCATGTATTTTGAAGCAACGGATAATGGGGTAACACAATTTTTTGCCACATTGTAATTTTCCAAAACTGCACAGAAGTAATTAACGTTGACTTTCGAGGCCCTTCTGTTCGCCCATGCATGCCCAAATTTCAAAGTCGCAATTATATATTATTAAATTTCATTTTGGTGTAGCCAAATTCGTGATTCAACAACTCCAACTTTCTTGGATGGACCCAAGTGCAAAAAGTAAAAAACTTTACACGTGACTTCAAATTGAAATCTGCTCGAAAGTGATGCTACCCTATAAACCCCATTGTATTTTTCAAGTACTAAATAAAATATTTATCAAAAATCGAACATAAGAACATATCTGTAATCATTTTCGATTTTCTTTTTTACTTCAAAGTAATCAACTTTAAATTACTCTAGAACATGTATTAGCACTTTCCAACATTTCACCAAAACTTTCATTTATTTAATATTTATATATTTAGACAATAATAACAAAATTAAAGTATTTTGAAGCAACGGAAAATGGGGTAACACAATTTTGGGCCGCAGTGTAATTTTTCAAAACTCTTTAGAAGTATTCAATGTTGACTTCCAAGGCCCTTATGTTCATCCATCCTTGCCCAAATCGTAAAGTCACAATCGTACATTATTGAATTGCATTTTGGTATCGCCAATTTTTTTATTTGACAATTCCAACTGGTGGGATTTAAGTGCAAAAGGCAATAACTTTACTCGTAAATCCAAATTGAAATCCACTCAAACGTGATGATACCCTATACACCCCATTATATTTTTCAAGTCTGTAACAAAATATTTATCAACAGTTGGGCACAAAAACATATCCGTAATCATTTATGTTTTCTCTTTGTTACTTCTAAATAATCAACATTAAGTTACTCTAGAACAGTGTTTTCCAACATTTCACCAAAAAAAATTTATATTTCTATATTTATGGAAGAATAACAAATTTTGTGTATTTTGGAGAGAAGGATAATGTCGTAACTTTTTTTGGGCTATAGCATAATTTTTCATAAATATATTAGACGCACTTTTGTACCTACTATCTTAGTTGCGTAGCAGTGTTGAGCATTCATTGAATTCAATTCACTTTTTAAAAAACTTTAGTGAATTTTTCTGTTTTGATAAATATTTTGATTCTAATTTTTTAAAATAAAAAAATAGTGAAACCCCACTGGGCATTGCTCGGTAATATTAATTAAAAAATCAGGATTACTTTTGTGTACTTTTTGTGTTTTACATTTAATTTGAAAATAAAGAATTTTATTTACAATTTTGAAGTTTAGTCATTTAAGAAAAATTATATGAGTAAGTATACCATTAATGGAATTAAGTTCAAAGAATCAACAAGTTTGGTAACACTTGTAAACACTACACCGTGTCTAAGCATTGAACCAATTCATGCATTTAGACAAGATTAGTCAAGAACATTCAACGCTCATTAACTCCTCTCTTTTGATACACAAATAAACATGATGAAGAATTCGACATCACCACATTTACCTAGACTCATCAAATCAACAACAACATTAGAAGCCGTAAATCATACTTTTGGATTTCATATCAAAGATGGGAGAATTAGCTACTTTCTCCAAACCCTACCGCATAATCATACAAGAAATTCATATAATCAAACTTCCAATATCATAAATGAATTCAACAACCCATTTTAACACAATCAATGCACAATAGCAAAACATTAAATAACTTATAAATAGATATCAAGACATGGGCTTGGATGCCTATTCAATTGCTCTCAAGGTTATGTTTAGCTACTAGAGTTCATACTAATTAACAAAAGAAAATCAAACATGAATTCAAGAAGGCATTAAGGTAGAAAATGGAAGAAAACCTAGGGTTTTCACAGCAGAAATTGGGAGAGAAAAGTTGGAGAAGAAAGAGAAAATTGATGAGTATTTATAGTACAAAAATCCCAAAAAGTAAGTCTGAGCAGACGGCCGTCGTGACTCGCAACACAAGCGTCTCAACTGGTGACGACCAGAGTACTTTGCCCTCAAGTGACTTATTCTCTTTGGTTTTCATGTAGTTGTCTCCTCTTCCTTTCTTCGGGTCTTCAAAAGTCTTCATGGTCTTCAAAATGGAGTCGTCAAGGTCTTCAAATCTTCAACAATTACCTTGTCTCACGGAATCCTTATTACAGGTGATAAAAGCGATAAAGTTGCTCTTAACTCTAGTAATAGAACTTCAAGGTAAAATAGAGTATCCAAAGCACAAAGCCTACCAAAATGAGTATAAAAGATTCCAAAATAATAGTATAATATGGACACGTCAATGATCGTTCTATGGGAGTTATGGAAGACACAAAATGGATTAATTAACGAGAACAAAGGTATTAACGGAGACCAGGTATGGAAGAGTATTTCTGATCAATGCATAACTTTATACTCAGTTCACAATGCTCTGCCTTTTAAGTTCTGCTGATCATGATGTTTTCACTCATGGTATCACACCACCTTTGATTAAAAGTACCAGGGTAATGATCATAACAATTATATGGCTTTCATCACTAAAAGGCATTACTGCTAATTGTGACGCCTCTTATAATCTCAACAATTCTGGAATAGGAGTTATGTTCAGATGTTCTACAGGAACCCTACTGCATTGTTTGTCTGAGCCTGTTGATCACCAGGTTTTCTCTCCTCTTCACGTGGAACTCTTGGCTATACATGTAGGTATGAAATGGGCAATCAATCGAGGGGACCAACATATGCAGTCAACATATTTTGAGAGCATATATAAAAACATTAGCACATCTCCAACTAATGCTCAGGAGGGATCTTCTTTTTCCACACTTCAGGAAAATTACAAATGATGCTTAGATAAGAGAATGATGGTACTGCTAAAGATTGACCTTTTATAGATTGATTTTGGATTAAAGACTATTTGGCCATGACAAATCTCAAACGGGGATGGAGAATTTGGAAATGGAAAGACAGTCTTTATCATTCTATAATAAAAAATTCCCTTAAACTCTTTTGTAACTAGATAGGTTGGTCAAATTTGTTGACCTTTTGTAACTTCCTATTTGGTATTCATATTGGTTTTGGGATCTATTAAATAATCCCACCTCATGTTTACATGATTCTTTAATTATTTTTTTAAAGTTAACTTTTAAGTTATGAAACTATTGATATACTATTTAACTTATATAATGTACTATTAAATACATACTATATTTTTTAATAGAAACATTTAATTTTTCAATATAAATATTAATGTACATTTTTTATAATTTTTTATAATTTTTTTTGTATTTTCACATTTAAATACATTTTATTACTTTCTCTTATAATGCATAATATTTAACTTTAAAACTATAATATTAAATTAAAAATAGAGTAGTAATTGTTTCACAAGATTTCACCTTTTCTAATACTTATAGCTACAAAAGAGAAGAAATAATTACAGGTATAAGTGAAAAAGGTTTAGATGAAAATACTAAATTATTATATCT
>JAUOBV010180199.1:0-12136 GCA_032360425.1 Rubia occidens | reverse complement strand
AGAATGTCGAGTGGTAGTGATTCTCAGAACATAGAGTATGAGTGTGAGGACGAAGAAGCTGTGTTTTATGATTCCGCGGAAGAAGTTGAGAGTCCTGCAAGTATTTATGGGATAGAGGAAGAAGAATCTGTCGTGATTGTTAGAAATCCCGGCTTAGACAAGGGTAAGAAGCCAGTCATGGATGATGGCAAGAAACCGGCTTAGGCCACCAAGCATAGGATAGGCAAGAGTGGCGCCGCCCTGGCTAAGTTGGCGGTAGAGAAGGAGCGTCCTCTAGGTAGCCCTGGTGGGTTTATGGTAGATGCGCAGCTCGTCGCCGCTCCGAACAAGGCCCAGAAATCCAGCCCCAAGAAGGATGTGGTGCCAAGAAGGCCGAGACTTCGGTGGTTCAGCGCCTGGGTCTTGAATCTGCGGGGATCGTGCAATGAACTTACGATCCCATGCGTTTTGATGTCTTGGGGATGGGGTTTAAGGTTCAACGCCACATCCCTGACAAGTACCAACTCCAGTTAGAGAGCAGTAGGCCAGAGGATGTAAAGGCGCTATGCACGGAGACCCGGTCAGTAATTTATGGGCGGTTTCTGAAGTTCGGTCTCACCTTCCCGTTTTGCCTTCTATTTTTGAGGTTGCTGTAGGTGTATCAGTGCAGTCCTGCTCAGATCCACAGCAATGTCATTTGCGTCAAAATGGGGTTTATGAACCACTGTCGTCAGGAGGGCATAGAGGCCTCATTCGAGCTTCTCACTGAACTATACCAGCTGATTAGAGGAAATGGCTATTTGACCTTTTACCCTCAAACGGAGAAGGCATTGGTTTACTCCTCTTCCGCGGGTGAGTGGAATAGGATGGTCTTCAGCTTCTCCAGGGAGACTTATCATGTGCCTGTGTGGAATGAGAAAGCTTTGGAAGCGCCTCCAAAGGCCTCGAAGAAGAAGACTTCCTTAAAGATCTCGAGGGATATTGAGGCCTTCACTTCGAAGCAGCTGGACTTGAGTGAATTTGAGATCCATCAAAGGGAGTACTCCTGGCCCAAGGAGTTGTTTGCCCATCTTGACGCTTCAAACAAGGAAGGTGAAATTGGGGAAGAAGAAGAAGATAACGAGCCTCTCACCAGCCGGGCTGCTAGGCTTGCTTCCCATAAGATGACTTTGCGCCAACCTCGAAAACTGTCGTGGTTTGTAAGAAGGTCTCTAAGAGAGGCGGCTCTTCGATAATCATGGTAAGGGAGCCCTCGAGGGTAGGGCTTACCTCGAAGCCTGCTGCAAAGGGGGCTTTGAAGCCGCGGGCCCGTACTGTAAAAGGGCCGGTTCTTGAGAGAGGCCAAGTGGGCATGGGATCTCCTAAGAAGGGTAGATGTTTAGTGGTGTCTACTTATTGTCATAGTTTGGGTCTTGATGCATCAATTCGTTTCTAACTCTTTTGTTTTCTTATGCAGTGGGGATCCCATCAATAGACTTCGAGGTGGTAGAGGAGCTTGCCAGGGCTGCTAAGGCCCAGGCTATCGACGTCGTCTCCTCTCTCATCCACATCATCTCCTTACTTCGTCAAGTCGCTTCCCTTTCTCTAGGCCGAGTAGCCGCGTTGGTGCTGCTTCGCCCCATCTCTTCAGTGCCGCCTCATCCCGCCATGTCTCCAGATTTGTTTATTGATGTATATGTTTTTTGGTTTCCATATTTGTGTTTTGACACCGATTTTAATGTCTTTCCCTTTATTTTCCATATCTGTAATTTTGCTTACTGCTGAAAACTTGAGTTTTCCAGCAGCTTTATTTTTTTAAAACCGACGAAATAGATTCCAAATTTGGAACTGAATTCAGACCCCAATCAAAAGCGATTTTTTAACCTTCTTTGATTGAAATCAATCAAAGGCAGGGCCATAGAAGGAACTCCAATATAACCTCCTTTTATAGACCTTTCTCCGTTAGTGTTTTCTTACGTGTGTTTTCTTACCTATGTTTTAGTGACCAAATAAATGTACTCCTTCCGTCTCATGAAGATTGAAATATTTACTTTTAGCATCATATTTTAAGAGAGTTGATGCGGTAGGGAATAATGGTTGGAAATTAGGATATTTTGGAAAAAAGTGAGTCCAGTCTTAATGTTAAAGTTAAAGAGAACATTGTGGGTATTTGACAACATATATATATATTTGTCATTTTGAGTAGTTTTAAAAAAAAAATCCATTTTCATGGGACTGATGAGAAGAGAAACTATATCATTTTTCGTGGGCAGAGGGAGTATAAAATATTTAGGGGTAAACCGAAAAATGATCCTAAGCTTTTGTAAAAGTGACAAAACAACCCCAAATTTCTCAAAAGTTGTGAAACAATCTTAAGCAATTATTGAGTTATGTCTTTTACCTACTTATCCCAGACTGGTATTGTCTATAGAAAATCCGGTGTTGACTATGTATGAAATGACCAAAATACCCCGACTTAATTTTTTTAAATGGACAATTTTACCCTCCTGAATTCTGCCCAACCATTAGAACATAACAAGAATTATAGGGTTATATTAGCACTTATTTTTATTTTTAGGGTTACATCCCCACTTCTTTCTTTTTATTTTGAAAATTTAGGTTGGATCAGGAAATTGTGTGCAATTTTCAAAATCACAGCAAAAAATGTATTATCAATTGCTGGAAACACACTTACTTATGTCTAGAATTGACTCTACTTTGTATTAATTCATAAAATGTCTACATTTATAAAATAGATGAATAAGTAACTGAACAGTTGGAACCTAATTATTTTACTAATCTATACCTGCAACCATTTTCAAGAGAGAATACTACTAATATCATGGAAGAATGACATTCTAAATATAGTAAATAGTGGAAAGAAGACATCTAATAAATATGGCTTGACTTCAATTAATAACTTAGGGTTTGACCTCAATTAATCGATGAACAATATTATTTTTTATAATTAAATGAGTATTCTCATATTTATAAATTAAAACCCCTTTTTCCATTTTGATAAATATGAAACGTTAATAAATTTGTAGGTTTAATCTCAACCGTTAAAATCTTCAACTATATAAGTGATGAAACCCTAGTCTCTCCTAACTCTACATTACTCTCTTAATTCCAAAATTCTCTCCAACCAAAACCCGTATTTGTCCCTCCCACAATTAACTCAAGCCACCATTTCTCCCTCAAACTACCGGATCTACAACTACTCCATGCGAAGGAGGAGAACTACTGGATCAACCAATCTCTTCTCGAACGTCGCTACTGAACTGCGCAGCTATGCAAGTTCATCTGGATGCCCAGATTAACCAACTAGGGTTCCTCTCAAGACCTTTGTATCGAGAGATTCGAAGACCACATCGTCAACATCGAGATGAGTTCTAAGTTTTCCAGCATCTCCTTGGTAAGTTTTGGTTGTTTTTGGCTATATCCCTTTGATTCTTAGTTAAATTGTTGCACCGAATAAGGATTATTTTGGAATTACTTGAATGTGTTGTTCTTGGGATTCTAGGTCTGCTTTTGAATATTATTGTCATTTCTTCTAGAATTTTATTTGTGCAATAGGTTTAGAAGCTCAATATTCCTGTTTATGTAGTTTTATATGCAAGAATCAATCTTTACATTTATTGCAAATTTGGGTATGTATTAACAACCAAAAGCAGAGCTGGCATTGGTTCCACTTTCAATTTTTCCATGTCGATACAACAAACATCAGCACGGTACCGAATCAATTGACGGTAGCCACTGTCTTTTGCCCTACGTTGCCTAGAATTTTGGTGCATTTTATTTATTATATTTAAGGATACAACATCGATACGGTCCCAAATATGGTTTTGAATCTATTGAAATATTTCCGATGTCAGGTATTTAAAGACCCATCATCGGTTAAGGGAACATTTTAGTGTCGATGAATCTGATGGAAGCCAAGCAACGTTTCTCAATTTCAACCCGTTCAACAACCGACATGGGTACGATGTCGGCCTGGTTTCAGCCTGACTATTAGCCTCGACTTTTCTAAAAACACTAAGGTAAAAAGGTGAAATTTTACCTTGATTGTGAACTAAGGTAAAATATATACCTTTTACCGCTGGGTTTTTTACCTCTATTTTTCAGGGGTGACTAACTGATGTTCTTGTGTCTCTTAGTGAAATCTATAAGGCCATCACTTCTACTCATAAGAAAATATCATGCTGTTACTGGTGCCTGTATGGTGTATTTGTTTAACTTTTGTGTCCCAATGGTGTCAGAAGAATGGTGATGGAAGAGGTGAATGGGAAGAGAGTGAGAGAGAAAGAGTAGTGGTGGTTTGGGGAGACAAGAGAAGTGAGAGAAATGAAAATTAGCTTAATAATAAGAAAAACACATCCACCATTTTAAAAATGGATGGAAAACTGGTCTAACAGTGGACATAATTAGAGTGATGCATTTTGAATGGAAAATGAAAGTAAGTGATCCATTTTGGAGGCTTTTAAAAATAAGATGGTATATTTTGGAAAATCGCCAGAGTATAGTAATGATCATATAAAAACTACAAATTGACTAACTAGTTTGTGTTTGGAAAGTAGAGAGAGACCACCTTTTCATTTTGACCAGAAATTACCTTATGCACTTTAAAAAAACAATTATTTTGAACTTACCAAAAACATTAAAAACTTAATTTATAAAAAAACTAACATATAAGTTATGTTAAATACGCCCTAAAACCATGTTATTTTCAAGTTACTTGCACTTCAGTTCATTACTATTTTCTTAATTTTACCGTAGTGAAATTTAACTTAATATCATACTATTATTACTATATATCAAATTGCTTAGTTTGATTTAGTTCAAATAATTTAATTTCAATTCAGATCAGATCAAATTATACAAAAAGAATGTGTATAAATTAAATGTAGTTAAGCTTCAGAAAAAAGAAATGATCGTGTAACCCTCAGTTACTTCTACGTGATAATATAACCCCAATTTTTTAAATAAAAAATTACTGAAATAGTTCCAAGTAGTTTTGAACTTGGAGCCAACGCCGCTGAAAGTTAGAGACTGTGAAATGACCAAAAAAACTTCTTTTAAGTCAATAAACGTTGGGGAAATTTTCTTGTTATTATCTGAAATTATCTCGCATCCTCTCCTAACAACATTATTCCACTTTGAAATACTCAATCCACCTTATTCAACACCACAGTGGCACTACTTTGGAGTGATATTATACTTATAAACAAAGCCAGATTATTTTAAAAGTTGTGGGAGTTCAGCTTCTTCTTTTACTTCAAATATAGTTTTTACTTCTAAAATAAGCACTTTTATAAGTTAAGCAGTTAAGTACTTATAAGTTCTACCGAACACAATCCTGATACTACCCGTTCAATCCAAAAATTGAATCCAAAAATAATCACGCTGCCAAACGCACAAATTAGATAATCAAATCCAAATTGTTGCCTTTTAATAAAGGATCCTTCAAAATACTCAATCCACTAATACTCACACCCAAAATCACCACCACTCACTCAATTTTTCCTCCCAAATCAAATCCCTCTTTCCATGAAGAAACCTAGATACGGGATAGTGGCCAAATAGAGATATGTAGGTATTGTAAGGGTGGGATGAGTGTGGTAGCAGGATTGAGCAAACACAGGATTGGGGAAGGGATAGTTGTGGGTGAGAGTCTGGGGTGGGGTTGAGGGTGGGTGAGTTGTTGGTATGTGGTGGTGGTGATGTTATAAATGTGTGCTTTAGTGTGATTTGGATATATAACTATATGACAGGGTGATTTTGGTTGGAGTTGCTAGTGGAGAAGGAATATTGATTGAGTGAGGTGGAAATCAAGGCAGAGAAGGAAGGTTGATTTAATTCTTTGTGTGAGATCCATGAGGGTTATGGTTGGTAAAAGAAAAAATTAACCAAAGCTATCAAGTTTATTTATGTCATTAACATTGGATCTCTGTCGAGAATTTTCAAGTCAATATTGATCAACGATTAGAGAGACTAACTTATTCAATTCAATGTCAATCAAAGATTATAAGAACACTTTTAAAAAAACTCAAGACTATTTTGACATATAAACAAGAATTTGGGATCACTTCCTTCAACAATTACAAGTGAACAAATGAGAACAATCTTTCCGTTCACATTTTACCTTGGTTATAGTTTAAACAAGGGAAAAGGTAAATAAATTCAATGTAAAAAATCTTAGTGATAATCATGAAACATCGGTTGTTTAAACTGGTCATAAGCTTTGATTTTGTCAGCTGATGTTGCATATGAGGTCAGTTGGACCAACTATGAAATTGATGGGCAATCGATGTCATTTATGTCACAATGCATGGTTAAAAAAACACGTGTGTTCTAATGATCAATGTTTGGGACGCATTTTAGAATGTTTGATAAAATATACCACCAAATAACATCTCCAGAAGTAAGGTACGATAAACTGAAAAAGTAATAACCATCCAAAATTAGGCATTTTAAATTGTAGCTAGAAGTAAAACTAATCAATGCATCGGAATACCACCGAGTAAAACCATTTTGAACATGATCCTTGATTTGCTTGATTCAAGGAGTTCAAAGAAACAACCGTCTCCAATATTTAGGCCATTGTCCTCGAGAAATTTGCTCATTCCTTTAGGTTCAAAGCTTTGTTTGCACGGTTACCAGCGTGGGTATCACCAAAATGTTTCCATTACACTGAAGCACTGTAGGAACCTTTTTCTCTAGTAGCATTAAGTGAATGCTTGCGAGAGTAAATTGAATTGAAACAAAAAAAAACTACCTCTAATATTTTGGATTTTTTTGAAAAAGAAGGAATAGATATAGGCAAAATAATCTATCACTGTAGGGACCTTCCCAAAGTTTTGTTGGAAAATAATGACAGAGAAATGGGGGTTGGAGAACGATAAGGTGTAGTGCTCGACACCCCGGTCTCCACCAAGACTCCCCTTAGCGATGCCACTACTTGATCCAACCTGCTTTGGAAAATAAATAACTAAGTTTTGTGAACTTGGATCAAATATGTTTTTATAAAAAGAAATAATTTACATACCTCTAGGTTCTTGTTCTTACAACTGTTCTCTTGATTGTTCGACATGGTAGATTTAGGCTGGCTAATAAACGAAAAGGGTACCCCACACTAACTAGTTGAGGAAATTGAGAGAATAAAATCTAATGATATATATGTTGATGTTTTCAACTAGATATCGTAGAATTGTTGTTTCCAATGTAAATAATTACCCATAACACAGTCTAGCAAACCAAGATTAAACTATTTGCTCTACTAAAATAATGGTTTTTAAGAGAATTGGTTGTCTAGTACGGCGTCGGTCACCCATCTATAATGATGTTTATTGAACCGTCGATAGGGGACTGGCGATGACTGCACTGTCTATCAATAGTAGAGAAGTTGCCTGCAAGTACTACCACATGCAACAACCAATTCTCTCGAGCAATCAATTGTATTGCTCAAAAACCTATCTGAGAATGCAAAATTGAAAAATAATGGACAACTAGTCATTGAAAAGAACTAATTAAACAATGGAATTCACAGTTCACAAGGGATATTCCATATTTAAATTAAATCACAATACATCAATTTCTACAATTATGCGCACAATGAACATACATACAAACATGAAATGGTTCACTAAATACAGACTAAATTATAATGAAATGCCTTCACTTGAATACCTTCACTTGAACCCAATTTGAATTGAGGCATAATTGAAAGGAAGATATAATCAGGGATATAGTAGAGAAGTTTGAAAAATTTCAGAGCTTTGTGGTATATATAGTCAATTGAAAACAACGTCATTTTTAATGAAAATTGAATTTGTAAAGTCCTCCACTAAAGTATGTGATATAAGCAGACATTTCAGTTAGCCCTATAGCGAGCCCGTGGAAAACTGGCGTTGACTGGTTCTCTGGCCCATCCGAATAAAGGGTACAAAATTTGGGCTTCATGTTCAAGTTTTTTAATCTCATACCATTAATTAAGTAGAAGAAATATAATATCCTACAACAGAATTAACTAATTTACATACATTGTTTGAATTTAATATTTGGTTCTTAGAGTTGGTTTATATTACAAGTCATGTTAGGGTGACCGCCGGTAAGTTAAGGTAAAACCTTGGTCATTAGGGTTAATTTGTATTAAAAGTGAAGTTGGAGTTGACCGGAAATAAATTTAGGTCAAACCTTGGTCACTAGTTTTGGTTTATATTACATGTCAAGTTAGGATTAACCGCCGATTAGTTACGATCAAACCTTGGTCATTAGTGTTGATTTAAATTAGAAGCTGAGTTAGAATTGACCGTTGATAAGTTGAAATCAAACCTTGTCACTATTGTTGGTTTACATTAGAGGTTGAGTTAGGGTTGATCGTCATTCAGTTAAGGTCAAACATTGTCACTAGTGTCGAGTTAGGGCCGCCCATTGATTGATCCGTTAAGGTCAAACATTGAACATTAGTATTGGCTTATATTAAAAAATGAATTATAGTTGACCGCAAATCACTTAAGGTCGAACCTTAGTCATTAGTGTTGGTGTATATTAGAAGTCGAGTTGGAGTTGACCGTCGATAAATTAATGTCAGATTTGGTCATCAATGTTGGTTATTAAAAGTCGAGTTAGAGTTGACTGCTGATCAATTAAGGTCAAACCTTTGTCATTTGAGTTGTCTTATATTAGATGTCAAATAAGAGTTTACCATCAATCATTTAAGGTCAAACCTTGGTCACTAGTGTTGGTTTATATTTCAAGTCAAGGTCAAGTTAGAGTTGACTGTTGATCAGTTAAGGTGAAACATTGTTCACCAGTGTTGGTTATATTAAAAGTCAAGTTAGAGTTTTCCACCAATCATTTAAGTTCAAAACTTGGCCATCCATGATTATTCATATTACAATTCCAGTTATAGTTTACCATCGATAATTTAAGGTTAAACTCTGGTTATTAGTGTTGGTTTATATTAGAATTTAAGTTGGAGTTGACCACCGATCAAGTAAGGTCAAACATTAGTCATTAGTGTTGGTTTATATCATAAGTCAAGTTAGAGTTGGCTGCTATCAGTTTAGGTAAAACTTTGATCATTAGTGTTACATTAGAAGTCGAGTTAGGGTTGACTTACATCGTTGCAAAGTTATTGAGCCTTCTTGGGTTAACTTTGGCCCAATTAACTAGGCCTTCAATGGGAAGCAACGTCGATCGAGGTTTTGGTTGGGCCAACATCACATGAGAACTAGACCGACGTCAGTTGCAAGGACATATTGGCGGGAGAATAAAATCCCAATACCCATTATTTTACTAGCAAACCCCAAACCCTAACAAAGGTCCACAACAACAAAAACTGTCTCCCTTCACTCATACCTTATTAAATTCACACCGCCACCTCTACTTTTCACCTATGATTCACTTTCAAGGAAAGTGGAAAGTTCAAACAAACTTCATCGGCTAAAAAATGATGCACCATCTCCAGATCAAAATTGAGCTAAATATTTCATCATATGTTTGAAATTAAATTCTTTTGATAAATATTTAATCTTTATATAAGTCATGATGAATTAGGGTTAGATGCTTAATTTAAAGATTGTGTTTTAAACATGTGGTGTTATGAATATAGTGTCATGTATACCTTATAATCTGTGTTTGAGTGACTATTCATCGATGTCACAATTTATTATGAAATCCATGTGCTTAGCATAGATGATGTGAGTTCTAGGCATAGATGTATTTTTTAGGAAATGTCATGGTTAACTGACTTTGGCCATGAAATTTTGGTTCGCGAGCAGTGACTGATGTTGGTCAATCATGCCATTTTCTAGTGGGAAATTGAAAGAAAGCAGGTCGAGACCCACTAAAATGAAGAATGTTATTTCAAAGTTCGACGGGAACTTGTTTGAACAGTTTAAAAAGGAAGTAAGAAAAAAGAGAGTCATCTACCACTTCCATTGAATCGACATTAGTTGATGATATTAACTTTCAACTTCAACGGGTCAGTACGAGTCTTTTATAAGTATTATTCTTGTAAATTTCAATTGCGGATTACTTGTTTGTAAGATTATCATTTGTTTGAAATTTCAATGCTAGAGCGAAGATAATTATCAATGGACTTATAAACTTTTGGAAAAAGTTCATCACAATTGGACTATTTATATGATGGTAAAACAGTTGCAACAACTCTTTCAACTAATACAATTGTATTGTACAGGATATCGTTTCTAATCATTATTCTGTAAAATTCCCATAAAAAAATTCGTATGCATATATTGTGAAACCCTTATATAGATTATGTATTAGAGATCGAGTATCATTGCTAGACTTCATTTCGAGAGTATTTTAGAATTTCTTTGTAATTAGTACATCTTTTTCATATGTTATTTTATCGACATTTTTGTGATGGACTTTCATTTTACTCAAAGAGCGACAGCTAGAAATTAATATTAGATATCGGTCACATGTCGATCAGTTGTTGGTTCAACTAAAACCAACCATATGACATTGCATTTTCTATCAGCAGACCACATAATAAAGTATCCATTTTTGTTGATGTTTGTCATAGCTTCACCTAACATCAGCTAAACTGATCGACCGTTTCATGACGGATATCAAAGTTCTATCAAAAGCTATCAGCATCGACCGTGCACCTTTGTATCAATCATATGGAAAATGCATTGACGTTGATCGCCTACCAGTTGCTGATATCAGTCAAACTTCTAACCTCGGTTATTTTTCAAAAATAATCTAGGTAAAAGATATTTTTACATTGATTTTTAACCGAGATAAAAAGTAGACTTGATGTCGTGCCTCTTTTTACCTCGGCTTTTCCAGGAAGAATTCAAAATAAAAAGCCCTCCAAAACTAAGGTACTTCCTCCGTCTCAGTCGAATCTGCACACTTTCCATTTTAGTCCGTCCCAGGTAAATCTGCACACTTTCCCTTATAAGAAAAAAATTACATATCGTAAGACATAAACGCCCTTGAAATATTTGAATATTACTCACAACCCCACATCACCTATCCTCACCTG
Organism: Rubia occidens; assembly: GCA_032360425.1. Classification (NCBI taxonomy): domain Eukaryota; kingdom Viridiplantae; phylum Streptophyta; class Magnoliopsida; order Gentianales; family Rubiaceae; genus Rubia; species Rubia occidens. The sequence continues at coordinate 1,158 of JAUOBV010180199.1, read as the reverse complement.
CTTCTAATCATTTCTCACAAAAACCCTCAAAACTTTCATCACTCCGCCTCCATCTACTCACATCTCATCGTGTCCTCATATCTTCTTCTTTCTCTGTCTCTAATTTGTTGCTTTTTGTTTTCAACTATTGGTTTTGGCAGCAGCTGGGACAGGTGAATCATTTCAATTAGCTACTGCAAGCAACTCTCGGCAGCATCCATCGACTTCCTCTTTAGCATTAGATTCTCAGCCAGATTGCAGGGGATTGTAGGTTCTCTCCAACGGCTTCCTAATTTACTCAAACAGAAGATGCAAATCAATCCTTAAGTAATTGTTGGCCAGCACCTTAAAGTCGGTGAATTTGCAGTACAACATCTCTCCGTCTCTCGCTGTATGTCAGCGTCGCAGCGGTCAACTTCCGCCTTCATCAAAGGAAGGTATTTCTAGTAAGTTTGATTCAACCTTCTCAATTTTTCTTATCTCAATGCAATAGAAGTGGTAAAAGAGTTCACTTTTCCTCATTAAAATTTTGTTATATGATTCTGATATCAATTGAACCAAACTGCTCCAGCGGCACGGCTGTGATGGTCGAATCCACCCTGACTTAATGCAGGCCTGGAGACTTGATCCGAAGGGAGTTGGAGTGGAGGATAGAGATAGAGATGGGTGGAGAGGTGCAGATCTGGAAAGTAGAAGAACGAGGAAGACACTGAGACTGAACGAAGAAGGCAAGGCTTTCTAGTCATTCAATCCTATAAAATTAAAAGCACAATCTTCTCTTTTTGCAAATTTTCTCGGGACGGAGGGAGTAACAACTTCCGTTTCTTGTACTGTTATCCTATCAATCATTTATATGAATTGGTCAACCGAATGCTAAATAATTATAAATGGTTTGGTGAACCGGATGCTAAACAGATTTGGGTGAAATTACCACCCTATCAATGGTAGATCAATCGAGATGAATGCCCATTGTGTTTACAAGTAAAAAAGAAAGGAAATAACTTGGGATTGCCCAAGTGGCAAGTGGTGCCCGCCCAAATGCAACTAGTGCTCAAATTCCTTCTTTCCTGATGGTGCATTATTATGAGTTCTATGTCATTATAAGGCTGTACGCCAGCCTTGGGCGCCCCCACCACCCGACACCCCGAGCATCGTGGAGGAAGGTTAGTCACCGTGGCC
>JAUOBV010179989.1:0-12138 GCA_032360425.1 Rubia occidens | reverse complement strand
TCCATGGCCTCAAATCAATATTATACTCATTCACCTTAGTTGCAAAATCACCCCCTTGTTTCTGATGTAAATTACTATAGAACTGACAGATTTCATCAAAGTGTGACACCTCATTTAACGTCAGCAATTTAAAAACATGTTGGCCTTAAAACTTAGGCACACGTGAGATCCGCTAAACCTATGCTATGATAAACATTGAGATCAAGAATGAAACAATCAATCAATTTACCACTCTAGCGAAAGTCATTGTACATAGTTTGAGCTTCAATCGATACGAACCTTTCCCTTTTCACATCAAAAGTGTTTGACCTCTTCGAGGAGCCTGATTTAGCCTTCCCCTTTTCTCCCCTTCCACCTCACTACGATGAAAATCCATAATTTATTACCAGCTTGAAATATACTTTGAATTTGGGGATGTTTTTGGATTTCCAATGCCAGAAGACCACTTCAAGAGCAGTTAGGGTTTCTAATTGGGTTAATCTGGTGGCATCCGGATTTTTAAAAAAATAGTAACTTCGATTACAAACTTGTAAGAATGTCGGTCATTCTTGGAGAAGGACCAAATTTCAATTTACAATTTTGGAAGACAGAGGGCTTAATTGCACTATATTTTCACAAAAAAATCCCATCTTCCATAGTAAACCAGTTTTGGACCGGAATTGCAATTCAATTTAGGAACATAGTTTCCGAATTCATAGGCAATGTTGGCATTTATGATTGAAGAGACAAATTATAATTTCCTCAATCGAAAAAGTTCATGTTTTCAAAACCTAATTTACACAAAATTTTGGTATTTCAACTCAGAATATCAATTTTGTGACAGAAATAACATATGATTTTGGAAGATAAATTTCTGAATCCAAAAGTTGATCGACTGTAATGAAAAATGTTAAGCCTATTACAATCCAATGGCCCAACATGATTCTGAGTGAGGAACTCAATCGTAGCTCATTTTCCCATACAGTGGAAGATCTTCCTCAATCAAAAGTTCTTCGGGACTTATAGCCATATAACTTTTAAACCTACAAATTTAATCACAAAATATTGACTAAACTCCAAAAATTAAGTTGGAAAGACATAGAACAAATGAATATAGGTATGACAATTTCACATCAATTGAGAAATGAACACTATTCTTCAAATCACAACAAAGTTACTCAAAAACAATAGTACTAAGTTCAAATAAGGTGCAAATAATAATACATTTATTTGAATCACAAGTTGTTTGTAGCATTCACGCATCACCAAACATGTCTGTAAACTGAGCATTAATCTCATCTTCATTGGGCTCTTGACCGCCATAAGTACCGGCCACGTCAACATCTACGACACTTACCTGTCCAATGACATCTTCATAGGCATCTTCATCATTGGCTTCTTAATTGTCACTCTCCAAAAATTCAGGGGTGAAATTCGGCATAGTCTCATCATCACTAAGCTACAACTCAGACCCAGAGGCTTCGATGAACCTCACATGACGAACTTTGACACGTACAAATTCTTTGTTAGCTTCACTAATGTCACCTTTAATGCACGCTAAATACCTACTAACCCGACTCTTCCAACCACTACGACCTCCTATAAATAAGTAATAAAAACAAGAAGTTAAAATTTAAGTTAAATCAGAAAACCGTACCGAGAATACATGCATAGTAACATTCATAGAACTCACCCAATTTGGATGACTACGCCATATCCAACGCTGCATCCCTTGCTCTTTTTGCAGCTTTAGCCACTCCATCGGGGAATACCTTGTGTTGCCACTTGCCATCATCGCCCATCTCTAACTACTTGTAAACGAACAAACTCATGTTATAGAATTCTAATCTTAGCGGTCTATCAACAGGTTGGACCCTGAACTGCTTGTGCAAGGCAGTGATCAATCCCCCATAGAGGATATCCTTATTTTTGTACCCATCGATGCTTTCAACATGTAGCTAATGATAGTATACTCTGGGTTTATTGGAATGATCTTCATCATATAATAGAGAAACATGAGGTTACCTATTGTTGGCTCGCACGCATGGCCTCCCGATGGTAAAACATTCATGCAAGTTCATTCATACACAAGAATCTAGTCCTCCATTAGCTTACTAACATCATAGCACTTAGCCTGACCCGGGGTACTCTCTACCCTACCAAAGTATTTCCTACCCATTGCAACCGGGAATAAGGGTGGTGCTTCAATAACAACCGGTAAGTATTGTTGAAGATAGATTTCTAATAGACCCTCAGGATTATCTGGCCTAAGTTTATTTGGTTTGTATTCTCATTCCCTAAAATAGTGTTAATTGGGTACTTGGTGACGGTGACATTTTTTCCGTTTACAAGAGTCTTATCATAATTCCCAAAATCTTTCCTAAATTATCGTAGAACTCCGCTAGGGTTATCAACTTTTCTAAGCCCTGATTTTTTTAAATATCTAAGAATGTAATCTACTAAAATTTATTCCTTATCAGCACTACACACTATCTTAGGATTAGTGCAATTCCTCATATGAAGGAAATCAACATATCTCAGTTCAGCCTCACCGTTGAAGAATTTGTCTATGGCACTAACCCCAACGTACGGAGAATGGCTACGGAATGATGCATTCCCCACATTTCTCTTCCTCCATATTCCCCTCATCCTTGACATGTTGAAGATGTGGTTAGAAATATGCTGATTAAGGTTCAAATTGGGGAGCTAGAGTTTTGGGTTGTTCTTCCGATTGATGAACTCTACGCCAATTTGGACATATTTTTATACCACCTTTTTCTTTGGAGCTCGGAAAACGATCTGCTCTTCACATTGATAATAAGGTTCTCTTAAGAACTAGGAAGCACATCATATAATCATAATCAAAGAACCGGCCCACTTCTGGATTCACAAACTATTCTAACGCGCATTCCCTATAAAGCATTAAAGGCATTTTAAAGGGGATAAATTCCCACTTTCGCTGCGAGTTCCCCTTTTTTCCCTTCCAAAAAACCAACCCAAACCCGTCAACCAATTTCTCACCATCAAATCTCCTATAAAATCGATATCATGTTTTCACATGCCAAAACCCTAGGCATAGATTCTTTCTTCGCTAAATGCTCAAGATTGTTCTAGTAAAAGTGTCCTCACTTGTGCAAGGGTTTAGAAGATTATAGAGGTTTCTTGATTTTTCTCAACAAGACCACTACTAGTCGATTTCTAGGTAAGTCTACCATGCTCATATACAAATGTGTGTTTTTTTCTTATAATCATTGTTGATCACCCAATTTAAATTGTGTGTTCATGGTTATGTCATTATTGTAGTGATATTTTTTCTTTGGATAATATTATGTCTTATGATGTTTTTAAAATTTGGGATAAACCATAGTATTGAGCATCTATTCATTTGTGTTCCTTTATAGGGTTTGTCCAATTCAACGCAATGCTGAAATAGTACACATTAGGTTTTGTGCAGAGAAATGTCTAGGAAAATGAGTCATGATGATTCTTTAAGTTCGAGGAAGGGAAATACTGAAACAACGGGTGATGAGGATGATGAGAACGAGGGTTCGGGGGAGGTGGGAATTATGAAAACACATTATAGAACACTTGAACAGAGGATGGCCAGAAAGGAATTGACCCCTTTGGTTTTCCATGCAAAGGGCGGATGTTTGTCGGAAGAACTAACTAAGTGGTCAAGTTGGGTTGGGAAGGTGGGTCGGACAAGAGTAGACATTCATTAGGATGATTGGCACGTTGTGCCAAAAGATTACAAAGTCACCCTTTGGATAGAGTGCAAGGTATACTTGCTTGAGTGTTCTATGTATCCCTTCCTTTTCTTAAAAAATGGAAATCTTTGTTGACTTAGCCATCTTATGTCACGATAGAGAGCCTTTGAAATAGATGCTCTAGATATGGACGATCTAAAAAAGGAGGACCATGTATATGTTATCAAAATTTTGGCAAGAACACAAGTACACATTATCAAGAAATTACGTCTTTTTCAATAGAAAAAAGGTGATCGTCCATAGCTAACATACACGCACATTCAACCGGAGAGTTGGGAGATCCACTAGAGAAAGGATTTAGAGAATGAGAAAAATGTTAGTACCCTACTGAACAAAGGAATGTGTATGGATTATTAGGCATCCGGACACCAAAATAATTAAGTTAACTAAATTCTAAAATTATTAACCTTAATATTATCTTATTTTTTAATTAATATAATAATTGTGATTTAATAATCAAGCATATCCAATATCTTAAGCAATAAAATTTTGTTCACATTTAATTTAATTTCTAAAATTAAAATTACTCCCACTCAAAATCAAAATCTTTTAAAAATTAATGATGAAGGAAATAAGTCAAGTTCAGAGTCAAGCCCAAATTAGATTTTATTATTATTTTTTCTAAATCCCCTGGACCAATCTGATCCAATCACACTAAACCCAGACCAATATGACCATTGGGATAGGCCAGGACCCTATCTAATCGGATCTATCTCCAGACCAAATCCATCAATTGGGTTGAAAACTCTCCAGCCCATCTGCACTAAAATTACTCTTTACAAGGGCCTAATTAGATCAAAGCCCACTTCAAAGCCCTAATTCCAAGTTGCAGCCAACTACGGTTTGCAGTGGCCTCCTGGCGGAGACTGCTGCCATTGCCACCGCGGTGAACAATATTTATCGGCCATGAATAATAAATCCCCATGTGAATAGTAAATTCGACCATGAATTTTTATTTTATTTTGGAAAAAAATCCGAGTGGATTTAAATCAAATCAAATTATCCAGTAATTAATTTGACTGAAACATGGACACAAATCAAAACACCATATTATGTAAATATAATTCACATATTATCCAGATCAAACTAAAACATGCAAGACACTCTGATGCCACTGTTGGGAATTGATTAAATCTAATTTAGTGAAAAATCAATTATCTAATTCCGGGTCTCATGCATGTAATTAATTATAATTCATCTAAGAGTTTAGATTACATTTTAAGCGTGCTTTACCGTTGAATTCGATCAGCTATGGAGATTAGAATCCCAGATGTGATTCATCTATACGTATCCACACACCATGATCAGACCGCCTACATCGTTGTAAGCTTAGAACAGATCAACAAGTCAACACGGTCCCGTCTTCCTTCTTCTCTTTTACGGCAAGGTTGATTTATGAGAATGATAAGATTATTTTTGTTTCTACCTAGCCGGCCAGGGTTCTAATATTGTCTTATTAAATAACTTTATAAAAATATCTAGTCATACGGAATAGTCTTTAATCCAAGAAACCCTAATTCATGTCAATATGGGTCTAACCCAATTTATCTTAATGAGTTCTAAACTCATTTCTCATATTATCACTATCCGGGCTCCTAGCCCAGTAGTTATTTCTTTTATATGATTTCATAATTTGTGTGTGACCATATATATGTTCAGTCATAATAAGTGGCAAACCTAATATAATTGATGCTAGCAGATCGAAAGTTGTTTCCAGCAAAACATTCTGATCACTCAAAATTATTGAATTAATTATCTCCGTAATAAATCCTCCAACTATATTGTGGAAAGTGCACATTTACTAAAGGACACTATTCAAACATCACCTTAACCCCAACTTAAAAAGAATTTGATAAAGAATGTGAATATATGAATGGTTGACAGAGCCACCTAAACCTTGTCTCTCTTTCGCAGTGGACAAAAAACTCCAGAACAAAGGGGTGAATAGAAATTAATAGTGGAAATTCACTGCTAGCTATAAGTTTATCCAAGTGTTCCTGAAACTCGATGGTGGATGTATCTTCATCAATCATATACCACCACTCTCAAATCATTTCAAACTTTCATTTAACTTTATTGACAATCCATCATCAAGCTCAAAGCACATAACCCTGACCTCATGGAAATATACTAATGCACTCAATAAAAAAGAACTGCAACCACTGCTTTCTTCTTCACAATTCAAAGTAGACATACACAATTTCTTCAAGATCATAAACCCTTATGCCCAGCAACACTTTTAACCCATTGACCTCCCTGTCTCCTATCAGTCCATTTTTTATTGCTCATTCTCACATTAAAGAGATTGAACTGTTAACTTTTCATTCTTAAGAACATTTATTTATTCCCTAAAAATAAAGCTATGTGAATTTTAATAAGACTTCTCAAGAATGATAGTATCAGTTGACATGACAGGCTTGTAAGAATTGCTAACAACATCATTCATTTCTATACTCCTCACGGAAGACAAATTAATGAATAAGATATTATTTGATTTAACCACTCCATTCCAATATGTAAAAGTTACCATACCAACTTAAATCCCATAACAAACTTAACTAAGAAATTGCCACAAAACAAGCGCCTTTTGTTGTTGAATCCTACTATGCCATCATAGTTAGAAGATATATCTTTCATCTCAATCTCCATTACATACTTATCAAAATTTTGAATATCACAATAATTAATGATATAATTTACCTCAAAAACATTTTTTAGGATCTATACTTGAGCAACATCACCAGAAAGTATAGCCACAGAATACTATATGTAATATGAAATTTTCACGCTTTCTTCTTCCAACGAATAGAAGTCTTAATCATTTTAGATAATTTTCTTAATTTTAACCACAATGCAAAGACTAAAACCTTCTCTAACCTCAACCATATGAGACAGAGAAGAACTCGAGAAACTCACATCATCTATATTACTTTTCTGGACATTACCTAGCTCATCTAGAGCATCTAAACTTTGTTTTGCTTCCATGATCTCTATCACATAGAAACTTCCAGAAGTCTCAATATTTTCATTTTTCCCAACAATACAACTAACTTCTTAAACATTAGAAAGTATTGATGAAGTTCTTTTTTCTTCCCACCTCTTGCAAATAAGTTTAATTTTCTTAATAGATTGATAAAAACTTGGAGGTTTCCACTTTTCATCACTTTCATTGGATTCAAAGGTTTTGACCAGTCGAGTTGAAAACATTTCCCATATAAGATGTTTCCCTAAATTCTCCTAACACGTAAGAAAAATTCAATCCAATGTTTAGCTCCATTTGTTAAAAGTGGCTTCACAATATCCAACATTCACCTTCTGAGAATTTGAATAAAAAATTCTAAAGTGTTCATCAATTTCCTTGAGCCACTTCCTATGATTTCTACCACGAATAACTGAAGGCGGTGTTCTCACATTGAAATGAGAATGTGTAGTCAACGAGAGATCATCCCTTTTCATTTGCATCAGTAATTCATCGATCCCTTCCATCTGCTCGTTGACAATGTCTTCAGACTGCCATCCAAATTTCAGAAAAGATATAATCCTCGGCCAATTCATATTTCACAAACACAACTGGATTTCCCTTATCTTCAACCACATCCCATAATTTGAAATTCATAATCCGCGACTGGCAACCCATAATCAACATAAAATGTAAAGATGCAAAATTCCGCAAAACTTTTATAAGAAACTAGACCTCTTACAAGTTAAGAAAACTTCAAATTAAGTCGCTGCTTGCTCCTTTAAATAGGGTTTTTCCATCTTCAATCCTTGGCCTTTGCAGTCAAATTCCCTAAGAAAAATTGATTGAACTTTTCCTCCCAAACCCTCGTACGTCATTTGTTCTTAAATTGGAACAATCATAGACCAGGAGTTCAACGACTCTAATACCAATTTTTTTGAACTATGAAGATTAAACCAATTTTTTTAAAAAAATTGAGATTTAATGCTGAGAGGAATTAGATGAAAAAGAAAGAAGATATTTTATAGATAAGAAAGTTTATGATTACACACAGATATGGTCTCAGTCATACTTACAACTTATTTGGATTATCTTATTTATACCTTGTAATCTAACTATTAATTTGCAACTAACTAACTATAAAGATCAACTTTAATAAACCAACAAAACTAGCTTAGGATTCCTCAGGGTAAAAAAATGTCATGTGATAAACTTCATTACATGTTAAGGTGTAGTAAATATTGATACACTAACAAATGCAAATGAAATTTGCTACATCTCCTACATCATTCACTACATCCAAACAAGTAATCACAAATTTACAACCTAGCACTACAAATAAAAAAGAAGAGGAAAAGATTATTAAGCTTATATCATGTAAGTTTATTTTTAGTAAAATCCTAAAAAGAAATTATTTATGAAAAATAAAAATTTATTATATAATCTGTGTTAATTATATTACTTTCATCCAACTTATTTTACAAATAATAATATATAATTAAACTTAACATTTCTTTTTTAACTGACTAATACTTGGTCATTTTATAATTATTATTATTAATAGGCTATGCCATTTACTTTTATTTATTATAATTAGGTATCTGTAAATAGGAAAAGAAAAATAGAATGAATTTTTAGAAATAATAATTTATTTTAAAAAGGAAATACCGCCTGTTATGGTGAGAGTTTGGCCGACCCCTATCTGTATATTAATTTAAAAATAAAAAAGATACAAAAAAAGAGGGGGACGTAGGCTTTGTTTGGCAGAACTGTGTTTATAAGCAAAGCTGGCTTATTTTGAAAGCAGGGGTAGACCAAATTCTGTTTTCACCCAAAAATAGCTTCTGCTTTCAAAATAAGATGTTTTTTTTCACTTTGCCAAACACTAAAAAGTGTTTTGCTTATAAGCACAACAGCTTAAAAACTCTCCCAAACAGAATCGTAATACATTGCCTTTGAAGAAGGATAGTTCCTAGGTTCTGAATACATAATGCCTACATACTAAAGAACCGTGGATCATAAATGAGAGTACTACAAAAATAAGTTTTATTACATCGTTGAAAGATAAAATTATACAAAGATGCTCTCCCAAACAGAGCCGTAATACCTTACCTCTGAAGAAGGATAGTCCATGGATTCTGAATACATAATGCTTACATACTAAAGAACCTTGGATCATAAATGAGAATACTTAAAAAACAAATAAGTTTTATTACATTGTGGAAAGATAAAATTTTATAAAGATGCTAAATGCTAATATATGGAACAGATGCTGCATCCAGTAAATCTTTCCTTGAATCTCCTTGGGCAAACCTGTATAATCAAAAGTGTTATTTACCTTTGCAGAACTTGCAAGTTTGGCTAATGCGTCGGCTACATTATTGGCTTCCCGGTAAATGTGCTTCAGCGTGAGATTGATCTTCAAAAGAAAAGCTCGGATGCCTCTTATATCTATTGTGCAGTTCCATGGTTCCTCAGTCTTTCCTTCAAGAATATGTAAGAGTATTTACGAATCAACTTGAATCTCCAACTCTTTAATATTTCCTTCAAGAATATGCTTTAGAATTGAAGTTTCAGCTTGAAGAATAGAGCAGCTTGGAATATTTTTTGCTTGTGTTGCAATTACGGTTGTTCAAAAAAATTGAAAAACTGATAATCGGTAAAAACCAAACTGCTATTTAATTTGGTTTACTGGTTAATTGGTTAATATTAGCTACGGTTGCCCGTTTATGTTGGTTAACCGGATCCTTTATCGGTTTTAATATTTGGTAATCGGTCTAACCGGATAACCGATAAGAGATTTTACAGCACATTAATTCATTAATTAATTTTAACCCCAAAGATTAATTCATTGAACTTTGGGCCTTGATCACAAACCCGATAAGAAAATTTTATATTACTAAACCCAAATTAACTTATTCATTAAACTCTATATTATTATTCCATATATTTTTAAATAATAATTATGCACAAAGCAAATAATTATTCAAACAAAAGTCGATGTAGCTTATAATTGTGCCCAATACCAATAATTATCGACGGAAACTCACAGTACAATTTTAATATTAATTCAAAAAATTATTCAACTCTTATGCAACACAATTATCCAATTCCTAAATTTCTTACCTTTTATTCTATGTTTTACGGCTCTAACAACTAGTTAATATTAATATGGATTTGTATTTTTTTATTTTAAATGAATGATATATATGGTAACCGGTAATAACCGACACATCATTCAAAATCGATACTAACAGAACCAGTGAAACCGACAACACTATCAGTTGGTTATTCGATTCCTTATAAATTTTATAAACCAGTAGAAACTAAAACCGAATAACCGCCTAACTGACAAACCAGCCAGTTGAACACCCCTAGCAATAATTACTGCTCCTCTGGATTCTATGATTATAACTCCAATACCTGCAATACCAGTTTATAATACAGGCCTATATGTATTCAATTTAAACTTTAATGGAAGAGTCCAATGTACAACTCTTTTTTCCTTTCTTTTTCGATGATCTTTCATTATCATGAGTTTGGGGATGTTGCTTGACAGATTCCAGAAATATTTTATCCTCTTACTCAATAGAATATCATTCGGAAGGAAAAGAGTTTTTTTATGACAAGATCAATGATTGGTTTTTTATTATCAAATATGATCTTGTTTCTATCACACCAAATATTCCAGGTAATAAGGCAGAGTATTATCTTTATTATGTCATTTGCCTCTTTATTTGGGATGTTCAAATGCCAATTGAAGTAAAACCTATCCCATAAAAAGAAAAAATCATGTGAATGTATTGAGAAAAATTGATCTACAGCCTTCCATATTTTAGAGAAATTTCTAAAGTTGTGATGCAAACTATTAGAATTAATTTTGCAGTATACATTTTGAAGGCATTTGAAAAGAAAAGTCTTCTAAAATGTCAGATAATGCAAGTAAACGATTGAGGATTCTCCATTTTAAGGAACTGATCTTTTTAGTTAGGTAAGATAACCATAGATATCTGAAAGAGTTAATTTTCTATTTCTTAGGTTTGAGAAGCTCATACGATGATTTAAGTGTGATTGACCATTTAATGTTGGTTTCCAAACCATTCTATCTTCATAATCAGTCCAGATGGTAAAATGTTGTTCCAATTTTTGTGTTATGTTATTTGGAAATATGTCTTTTAGAATCTGATTGTAAAAGTTTTTTTTACTTAGGATATCTGCCACTATTATATCTTGGAAAGGGTATGTACTATCTGTGTTCAATTTTCTAGATAATAACCCTGCTCCGGTCTAGTTTGAATCCCAGAAGGAGGATTCACCTTTACCTATTTCAATGAGTGTGTTATGTTTGGTTATTCCATTTACTTCAATTACACTCTTCCATGTTTTTTGATTTTTTGCGGTTATAAGGGAAAAACCACATGGCTTTAGCTCACAGAGATTTTCCTTGTTGTACCTTCCACCATAATTTCAATGACAATATTTTAATCATTATATGAAGATTTTTCAGGCCTACACCATTTTCCTCTAAAGGATAGCTTAGGTTTCGAAAGGATTTCCATGTTCTATTCTTTTATGTTTTCAGATTGATTTGGACTCCATAAGAATTTACCCATCATTTTATGGATTCTATCTATGATTGTTTTTGTTGGATTTAAGACTGTTAGTAAGTGGAGAGGTATGGATGATAGAACATGTTTGATTAGAATTTTCCAGCTGCAGTTTGTGATTTATTCTGCCAAGATTGAATTTTAGAGTTTGTATTATTCAGGAGTCAGGAGAGAATAAAAATGGGAGTTCTTTGATCTTCTAGCATAGATTGGACATCCTGAGCATTTAAAAGGTAGATTTCCCAAATTCATTTTTGTCTCAGTTTTTATTATTGCTTCCGTATGTGATGGGGTGTATTTTGAGAGGTAAAATGATGATTTTTCAAAATTAACCTTTTGACCAGTAGCTAATTATTCATTAAAACATTATAATTATTATTTATACCCCTCTGTCCCACTATAAATTGCATAATTACTTTTTAGAAGGCAAACATTTTTTATGTTGACCGTAAATATAAATTAATCTCTATACAATAAAAATATCATGTGAGATATTGTTAAATTCAGTTTAATATCTATATTCTAAATGTCAATTTTTTATGTAGCACTACTATATGTAACTAAAGATATTTATGATCAAACATGTTCATTGAATACTGTGAAAAGTCATCTTCATCTCTCTAAACGCTCATTTTTCTCCTCCATCTCTCTAAACCTACAGCCCCAGATCCATTTTTTCCGGAGGGGTGGTCGGCCCCCTCGTCGGTCGGTCGGCCACCCCTTCCACCCCCGACCTATATATATATCAGCCACCCTCCTTCTTCTCCCCCAACCTGAGCCCATTTCTCAACCCGACAAGATACGGTGATTTTCTTTCTTTTCCGGC
>JAUOBV010179782.1:0-12139 GCA_032360425.1 Rubia occidens | reverse complement strand
AAGTTACTAAATCGTCATAAAAAAAGTAGAAGATCTAGATAATGTGTACATATATAAAAGTAAATATATATATATATATATATATATATATATATCAGCAATAAACATTTATCAAATTTGGTGGTAAACATGGAACACATTTGACTTGAGAGAATGAGAACTATAAAAAAAATTAAACACTAAGCCCCCTAAGATTCGCAAAACAAATTTCTACAAATATTTACTTTCATTCATATAATTGCCATGTACATTATGTTTTTTTTTACTTTATGATTACCAAGAAATATACACATATAAATTGAGTTCAAATAACGTAATCAATCTTTATTTTGCTGTATTGAATTAATCAATTTACATGAATATATTATATGAAATTTAGCTACATTTGGTTGTATCTTTGAAACAAATTTATAGGACGTTAAGGCTCTGTTTGACAGAGCTTATAAGCTGCTTTGCTTATAAGAAAATCACTCTTTAATGTTTGGTAAAGTGCTAAAACCGTTTATTTTGAAAGTAGAAGCTATTTTTGGGAGAAAAACATAATTTGGTATCCCCTGCTTTCAAAATAATCCAATTTTAATTATAATTACAGCTATGCCAAACAAAACCAAAACCTTATTTTCATGTAAGGTTTAATACATGAAAATGCATGCATGCATTTTTTTTGGTTGATTTAGTCTTTCTTTTCTATTTAAGCTTGTCCGAGTCTTTTGGAAGAAATTGTTATAGCTTAGTTTAAATAGCTGCATTGTAGTAGAGTCGCAACCAGATTTCTTCAAGGGTCATAATACAAATAAAATTACCCCAAAATCTTATATCAATCTCTTTAAGTGTTATAATTGCACATTGACATCATTGGGAGCTCTTTATATTCGTTCATTATTAGTTGTGAGACAAGCAACTCACGAGGTGTCTCTTTCCCTCCAGTATCCTATGGTTAGCCGAAATAACTATGCAACATAGGCCATCAAAGTGAAGGTCTACATAGAAGCTCAAGACGATTGGGTTGCCATTCGGAGCTGCAAGATGATTTCGCAATGAATAATTGCCAGCCTTTTGTGAACCAAATTCAGATTTTGCAGCACCTCGCATCTCCAAAAAGTTGAATGACGTCGTGGAAATGGCGGATGTGGTTGCGAAAATTCTAAGACTAAGTGCTTTAGTTATGGTATATTTGGTCACTATGTGTAAAAGTGCCACATAACCAGAAACATTATAAGGAGGTGAACCTCATCCGTGCACAAGAAAAGGAGCTCACACTGATGATGGCACATATCAAATAACAAGGAAAGTACATTGGCATGCTCAACAAAGAGAAAGTGTTATCATCATCATACATGGGTGATGAAGCTTGAAACCTTTGGTACTTGAAAAACGGTGCGAGAAATTACATGATAGGCAACCGAGAAAAATTCAGAGAACTGGATGAAAAAATCACCAAATATGTCAAATTAGGAGATGGACCAACCATGTGGATTTGAGGGAAAGGAAACATCATGTTCAAGTGAAAAAATGGTGAACAGCGTGTCTTGCATGTGGTCTACTTCATACCCAACTGTCGGGAAACATTATAAGCATTGGACAATGAACTGAAGCAAGTAATTAATAATTTTTTATGGTTGGTGTATTTTTGAAAATGTATGATTGCAATGGGAAATTACTAATGAAAAAAGGTCTTCCTATCATTTGTATAAGACACATCTTCATGAATACAAACCCGAGTGCCTTCTTGTAAAGTTGGACTACTCTTTTTGGCTTTGGCATGCACGATTTGGTCCCACAAACTTTCACGCACTCCGATTGGTTGCACAAAAGGAGTTGGCTATATGAATGTTAAGGATTGTGCAACCTAATTAAATTTGTGGTGGCAATGTCATAGTCAAGAAAACAACACTTTTATTCCCAACTCAAGCGAAGTATAGAGCTACTGCAATTTTGGAACTCATAATCATGGACTTAGTGGCCCCTTCTCACAAGAGACGATGACTGTGAGTAAATAATTTCTCTTATTAGTTGACGATGCAGGCAGGTGGATATGGGTGAATACACTGAAGATAAAGGATAAAGCATTTGAAAACTTTAAGAGGTTCAAAGCTTTGGTGGATAATGAAACCAATCAAAAGATTTGAATACTAAGATCATATTGAGGCGGCGAGTTCATGTCAAAACTGTTTGGGAGTCCTTGCAACAAAGAAGGAATACAATTTCACTTCACATCACCATATTCACCACAAGAAAATGGTGTCATGGAGAGACGCACGAGACCGTGCTTGAGCTGTTTCTTAAAAGTATGTAAGTACCTGAAATATTGTGGGGAGAGATAGTAAGACGTGTTGTGTATCTCCTCAATCGACTTCCTACCAAAACTTTAGGGCTACCATTTTGTATCGAGTATAGAAAGGTATGAAACCTAATCTCTTGCACTTGAAAATTGTTATGTTGTACAGCACATGTGAAAATTTTAGGTCCACATTTGAAGAAGCATAGCTCAGGGTAGAACCTGGAAGCATAGCTCACCAACTCTCCGACCCACATTCGTGAAAATATTTAAGTGAGTAGAGACATCATTTTTTATGATGAAAAACCGTGGGATGGGAACAAGAACAAGAAGATGCCTCATTATATTCTTTGGAGTTCACAGTGAGTGAAGAAGTGTCAGCAACAGAGAGACCAAGTCCTACGCAGTATGAAGTTTCACATAAAATTAGCATGCCGGTAACACCAAGTTTTGAATACCCTTCTTTGTCTATGACAATGCCGACCTTTAAAACCACAAGGACATCAATACTTACTTCACCTTGTGAATTAACACCCATCTCGTCAAACGGAAGGCCAAGAAAACACCACCCTCTAGTTGATGTGTATGAGGCTAGTGAGGAGACTACATTGAATATGGACGAGCTACTTTTCCTTGATTCCAAAGAACCAACTTGATTTACTGAAACTAAAAGTCAACCTGAGTGGAAGGAGACCATGATTAGGGAAATAGAATCCATTGAGAAGAAACCAGATGTGGAAGCTAGTCGATCCACTAGAAGGGAAAAAATTGATTACACTTCAATGGGTTTTCAAACTCAAGAAGGACACCAAGGGGAAAATACTCAATCACAAAGAAAGGTTAGTCACAAAGGGTGTGTACAAAAGTAAGGTGTAGACTTCAGTGAGGTGTTTGCACTAGTTTCTCGACTTGACAAGGTGTGATTTCTTATAGCCTTGTTAGGTTAGAACGAATGGGAGCTGCACCACCTTGATGTCAAGTTAGCATTCCTCAGCGGCGATCTACATGAGATGTGTTTGTGAGCTAACCACAATTTATTGTGGTGAAGAATCAAGAGCACAGAGTCTACCTTTTGAAAAGAAAAAAAAAGCATTGTACGAATTGCACCAAACACCTTAAACATGGAATGTTCAACTGGATGGGAGCCTCAAAATTCTTGGATTCCTGAAGTCTTCTAAAGAACAAACAGTGTGCACAAGATGCAAGGGAGATGATAGATAGATTGATGGAGTATCTGTCGACGATATGACCGTCAACAATGCAAATACTATTATGAATCTTGTTTTCTACAAAAGAAGAGAGAACTACAAAAGAAGAGATCACATGAGCATTTACTATCACTTCATATGC
Organism: Rubia occidens; assembly: GCA_032360425.1. Lineage (NCBI taxonomy): Eukaryota > Viridiplantae > Streptophyta > Magnoliopsida > Gentianales > Rubiaceae > Rubia > Rubia occidens. Next base: position 8,511 of record JAUOBV010179782.1, on the reverse strand, counting down.
GAGTGTTTGGAAACGAGGAGATCGTTGTGGAACACGTTAATAGCATAGCACAATGAGCAGATATCTTACAAAAGCTATGCCGAAGATAATGTTCATTGAAATGAGAGAGTCGCTTGTTGTGAAGATCTTGGAAGAAGGTTTAGGTTAATGGGGAAGTATGTTGGTAATTAATGAAAACCTTCTTTGGTTATGTTACGTAAGGCTAATTAATACATCCAAATGCATGCATGTATTTATTTGGTTGATTTAGTATTTATTTTCTTGTTAAGTATGTATGAGTCTTTGGGAAGAAATTGGTAGTGAACATCGAGTTTTTGTTGTTCAAAAATATTGAAATATTTTTGTGAATAGCTTAGTTTAAACAACAACATTGTAGTAAAATAGTAACCAAATTTCTTCAAGAGTTATAATACAAAGACAATTTCCCGAACTCATATCTCAATCTCTCTAAGAGTTGCAGTTGCTCATTTACACCTTTGGGAGCTCATTCTTTTCCTTTGAATTCAGTGAATCGCATGTGACACCACGTATTTGTGAACACACATAACTAACTTCACGAGGAATGTGTGTTGGTGATTTTAACCACAAGATCATTTCGATTCAGAATACAACCTTTTTTTTGTATTAAAGAGGGGACTATTATTTCTATTACAAACATCTCTAAACATGCATTAAAGTCACTTACGTTAAATGGTTTTTAACAGTTTTGCAACATATACATTTTTATATTTGTATTATAAAGAGTTATTGATTTTACTTATATGTAAAGGAATTTAATGAAAGATTTTGTGTACCTCAATTTCATGATCATATGATTGGAACTCTATATCATACTATATCTCCCATAGCCGAGGCTGATCAGGAATACCAGTGCAGTATTTCCACTCGCTATCTTCTGTGTTCTTACGGAGGGGGGGCATTGCATCTTCCCTACAATGTTAAACTCATTTCCAATGCATGCTGAAATCAAAGAAAAAAACTGTAGTCAATGAGTTGATCATAAATTTATTAACTCCTACACAGATACATGTCTATATTGATAACACAAACATTTTTTTTCAGTCAATCATTTAAGTATATTATCATTGGAAAAGTAATTGAAACTATCAAAACCTAGTGATCGGAACTCATAAGAACACTAAAGTTTTATATGAAATCACAAGCAGAAAATAATTCAAGACACAGTGTGATTATGTTAACTCCACAACCATTAAGTTAAATCATTGGTTTCAATAAAAGAAATCCTCAAAACTGGTTATCGTCCTAATCTTTGTCACATCCTAATCTTTGATTTACACCAATGTAAGATGATCATGGATCTTCGTAGATTTGACAGTTCCATGTCAAATTAACAACATAATGCCCTTTGTCCGAATTTGGATCTCTTTATCACAACTCCCTTTCTACCACTTCGATGACCGCATTTGGTTATATGAATCTCTCTAAATGCTTTGATATATTATTACTGAAGGGAGGGAAAAATATTCCATTTCCCCAAAGAGTGTTATAAAACTTAATGAGAGTAAATTTTTTAAAGCTATTAATCTAGTACTTCTTGTTCTTCATAACTAAATCTTAAGACATCTTCATAATAATTCATAAATAATAATGAGAGTAAAATTGTTAAGCTCACTAGCTACTCTCATAAGGCATTTTTTCTTCATGGAGCAATTACAATTAGAAAGGTGTTTGTTGTTTTCTATTCTAATAATGAATATATACTGGATTCCGAAGATTTATTGAGTTTTGGGGTCATGAAAAATTTATTATAACCTTCAAAATTGGAAAAATCTTATATTTAAACCAAGATTATGTGTTGGACATTTCTACAATCTTAATTGCATATGCAATAGCTAATTTAGGTAGATGTGTGTTTTACAAATTGTTTCCAACAGAGAGAAAATCTCATGAAAGGCGGTCTATCTACAAGTTTATAGACAGTCAACTGTATCTCTTACCTTAAATGTTATAATTTTTTTTATAAAATTTAAATATTTTATTTTAAAAGTTAAAATAAGTAATTATGTGTATTTGAATGTGAAAACATAATAATATTTATTTTAAAATTTTAAAACTTAGTATAATAATATTTATTTTAAAATTTAGTATGTAATTTAACAAATTCAGTGTATAAGTAAAATATACAGTGGACTGTCCATAATCTTATGGACAGACCACCTGTCAAGGGATCCACTCTCCAATTAATACCTATGATTTACGGCCTTAATTTGCTTTGACAATGTTAATTCATGTCTCTATTACTAGTTAGATTATGAAAATCAATTTTTAAAAAAGGTCAAAAACACATCAATTTTAGTACTTTAATCGAGTCCAAGAAGATCAATGAACTGCACTTATTGTGTATTCTTATACATGGATTTTAATTGAAAACTAGGGATCCTAATCAATTCACCTAAATCAATAAGGACTTGTAATCACAATCAAATTTCAAAAAAAAATCCTTACCCAAGTGGAAGGTGTGATGGCAAACCAAAATTACCACTGCTCTAGTTGATGAGCCTGGGATGCATGCCTCCAGGCATATACAGCAATTAACATTCGATGAAGAATTTGCCATGACTGATTTCACAGTAATTTGAGAATGTTGCTGGTGATTTTATTGTTTAGTCAATCCTGCACTGAATAATACTTAGCCAAATAACTGATATATAGCATCATCTCATTGATATTTAATGAGCAATTAATGCTTTAGATTTTCATAATTAAGCATTATAAACTCAAACACATTTTATAGCGGAGCAATATGAGTATTTACCCATTTCAGCCCAGCTAACTATGTCCAAATCAGTCCATTTACAGACCCTAACTAAGCCCATTAATTGTATAGATATCTACTTACCACTCCTAAGTAAGCCTATTAAATGTACAGGGCATCTACCTATCGCATCTTATTAAGCCCAATGATTATGTAGGGTCTCACTTGTTAGTGAAAGCGAAACAAAAATTTACTTCAACTATTTCACACCTTGTATTTACTATCTTACATCTTATATTAGAACTTAGTTAGTAAAATATAAAAAGCGTGATTTGGAAATGTTTGTTGTAAACTCATCCATGGACTACAAAGCCATGTAAATAAAATATAGGGTCCAACAACTTTGCAAGGCTTCTTAAATACTTATTGTCTCATAAATATAGGATCCAACAACATTTCTGTGACTTTATATCAAACTTCCTTCTCATTACATAGAACTTGTACACCTTTAATTTTACCATATATCCAAAGGAAAAATATTTCTCTGACCTTATATCAAACTTCCTTCTCTCATATGGGATATTAGAATAAAAGCACTCCATAATTTTTGCAAATCTTCTATCAAGGGGGGAAATAAGTATAAATATCATTTCAATCCGTTTTGGACCATACGGACTATATCTTTGGTGGCATCATTGTGTATTTCCTCATCTTTAACATGGGGGACCAACCGCACACAAATCTTACCTTAAATTTTGAGGATCCACTGCAAAATTCAGGTAGATCACATCACTGATCCGCACATGTCGGATGTTAAACCATATAATCATTCGGTGTTATCCAATATTTAATCATGTCATATTATTTGCATCGTTAGCGATCTGGTAGTACATTTAGCAGTAGAGGGATACCACATACATTTGGTAGGTACATATTTTCCCTTCCTCTTTACTAACTCATTTTCACTCAAAATGCCTCTTTATTTTTCTTTGTACCGGGAGGCATAACACATGAGGCATTCCACCTTGTCCTTCAAATCAACCATATACAGAGCACAGTCATTAGGAAGCGTGTATTTTCCTATACTCCAATCACACTGGACAAAAAATCTTCTTTGCCTCATACAAGTGGTTTGGTATACCATATCCATCTGAAAGCTTGTCATGCAAAAAAGTTCAAAAACTTATTGATGCTGGTGTCACTCCACGAACCATCTGCTTTCATGTTGAACACTTTCATCAATCAAGACATGACAATTTCATTTTTCTTACAGTTGAGATACAAAGGGTTATCATTTATGTCAAAATCCCAGGCCTCCCTTTAAATACATTACCAACATGCTCACACATATCATCCAAATTTACATCTTTGAAACATTGAAAATTACTCATTTAACTCCGGGAGAAGTGAAAAGTTTGCAACAGATTATCTCTTGAAACCCCTGTTTTGTACCAGTTTAGTGTCAACAAATCCTTATCATTAGTATGCCTCCAATTTTCACAATCCCTACATGACTATTGAATTCTCTTTTCAAGACCATATGCATGCTCAAAAACTCATACACAAATGCGATAAACTCATCACTAATCCTACTAACATTGGTATGTACTTGTTTATGCCTACCAATCACACGATACATTAATATAAGGTATGTAAACACTAAAAAGTTATATCGATCATAAGTTCATAACACCATACTGAAAACATCACCATCTTTAAAAAAAATAAACATATTCATGATCCTCACGAATGAAAACAACAGTCCACCTCACACAATTAGATCATGCTCTCCCAAATTCGAGAGCTTGCTTGGAGGGGGTAGATATTTGAAATCCGGATGGTTTCTGGGGTTACTCCTATGGTTGGACGTTGAGGGGTGAGGACGCATTCATGGAATGCGTCCATAGAATGCGTCCTCTGGGCAGAGAATTAAATTTAAACGGTTAATAGTGTTGTTTGGCTAAAAAAAATTTTAAAAAAAATAGAAGAAGAGTGGGAATATATGTGAAAGCGGTGAAAGAATGTAGAGGACGCATTCAAGGAATGCGTTCCTCATGGTTAATTTTGTTTTTGTTAAATCCTGAAAAAGAAAAGGGGGAAGAGAGAGACATATATAGGTTGCATTATTATTATTTTTGAATAAATTATTTTTTATGGCCCCAACAAATGTCAAATGGTTATTTTTTGTCCCTAACGAGTATAGTGAACACTTCATAGCCCCAACAAACAATTTTGGTCAATTTATGGCCCCAAGCTCTTGTAATAAGACTAAAAAACAATTTAGTCTTATTAAAATTTATTATTTATCAAATAAAAAAATATATACTTTTAGAAAATGTAAGACATTAAACATAAAATACTATATATATTGTGTTTGTGTTTTTAAAAGTAAAAAAATATTCTTTCATAATGGAAAGTATGTTTTTTATACATATAATGGTAAGAAATTAATTGATAAATATTTCATATTTAAATCCACTTTAATTATTAAACTTTATTATTTATCAAATATAATAAGGAGTCTGTTTATTGAAAGACGATCTTCAAGCATAGGATGACGGTACTTAATAGTTATCTTATTAATAGCACGGAAATCAATGCACATTCACCAAGGATTTAAGGATTTAAAATGACAAGCACAACACAAGGATTTAAGGATTCACGCACATACCCCTTTTGAAGTAGATCCTCAACTTGTCATTGTAGTTCCTTTGTCTCCTCAGTGTTTGCTTTATAAGCTAGCCGATTGGGGGTAACTGAACCCGGAATCAAGTCAATTTGATGTTTAATCCCATGCAAAGGAGGTAGGTTGTGCGACAAAGCCTTGGGGAAAACATCCTCAAATTCCTGCAACATCTCAGCAAACCGTGGAGGAACATGCACAGGTATATCTTCATTGGCGAAATAACTTTCTTTAAAATATAAAATCAAAACATGAGAATGATTAGAGAAAGAACGATTCACGTCCCTAATAGATGCATAAAATGATTTTCCATATTCAAATGGCAATTCAAGTTTCATCATATAAATAGATGGAAATGGACTATGATGTGAAGATAAAATCTTTTGCGACTTTTTATAATTATTCAAAAACTTACCCGACTTACCTGGGACGCCAAACCCTATATTAGGATCGGAACCCTTAGGGTTTTTTCCATCCAAATTCTTGTGACCGTTTGGATCAAATCCCCGATTAGGGTTTTTGCCGCCCAATTGGTTCTTGTGGCCATTCGGATCTAAACCCTGATTAGATTTTGGTTCGGCCACCTTCGACTCATTCGCATACTTTTCTTTCTCATTTTTCATGCGTCTCTGAGCCTCAATTACTTCAACTGGTGAAAATGGAACTAATGTGTACCTAGTTCTATCCTTAATCACAGTAATCTTGTTAGTGTAACCATCGTGCATAGATTTACAATCAAACTACCAAGGTCTTCCTAACAAGATATGACTAGCTTCTATAGGTATACATCACATAAGATAGAATCATGATACTTGCTGATCTTAAAGTTAATCATGCATTGTTTATTAACCTTAATCTCACTACTACCATTTAACCAAATAAGTTTATAAGGTGATGGATGAGTAACAACAGGTAAAGACTATGATTTACCAAGAAGATTGGAAACAGTATTAGCACATGAACCACCATCAATGATCAACAAGAAATTCTTATCTTTCACAAGGCAACGAGAATGAAAAATATTCATTCTTTGTACCTGGGTTTCGGCCACTTGAATGTTTAAGGCTTTCAATGTCACGAAATTACCTTGTGTTTCCGGACCTTGTTCACCGTAATCATCTATGATTATTTCTTCATCTACCTGCTCATCTCCAAATTTCTCAAGAGAAGGCATATTAGCGTATTCATCCTCTTCCTCTCCTTCCTCAATGGTTGCTAGCACTCTAGCATGGGGACAGTTACCACGAACATGCCCTCTCTCTTTACAATGAAAAGAAGTAGGAATGTTAACTGAAAGCGAATTTGATGAAGAGATAGGGGACTTACTAGAATTTCTTGATGACTGTTGGCTAGAAACTTGAGGGGATGTTCTTAGATCAGTAGAACTGAAGGTCGGGTTGCAGTAGACTTGACCCAAACCTCGGCCTTCCATGGAGGTGCTCCTTCCTCGGCCAAACCTAGAGTTTCCGGAGTCAAACCCTAAACGTTGACTTGGAAAACCGAATTGTTGATTCCTTGGCCGCAAATTACTATTAACCAACCTTGCCTTCAAGAGTAGATCATCTATAGAGATGTGGTGTTGAAGTCTGACTGGCGTTTGAAGGTTCTCCTGCAGTATTTCAATGAATCAATTTTTAATGAAAGCGTCGTCTTCTCTCATTCCAACTCTTGTCATGGTCAACTCGAGATATTTCCAGTACTCACCAACTGTTCGAGTTCCTTGCTTCATGTTGGCTAAGTAAGAATGTGGTTCCATTAGATAAGCATGCGGAACATGATAAGTATGAAGCTTGGTCTTCAATCTCTCCCAGGTGGAGATAGGTTTCTTCCAGGCAAGCTGCCCCTTTTCCTCCACATTCTTCCACCACTCGACTGCATAATGTGTGAAGGAATACTGCGCCACTTTCACTTTCTCCTACTCCCAATAATCGTTATGATCAAACATATTCTCAATCTGTCGCTCCCAACCAAGCTATTTCACCAGATTGTATTGACCATCGAATCGAGGGATCTCATACTTCAAACCCTTGATTCTCTTACCGAATTTGAACTAGACCCTGAATTTGAACTATTGTGTGATCTCCTTCGAGAAGAATGATGTTTTCCATGGCGATGCCTTCTTGAATATCCTCATAGCGATCGCCTTTCTGATTTATTTGTTTCTTCATCGGAACTACCGTAACCTTGGAATTTGCACACATGACCTTGGGGATCTCCTCTCATGGCAGTGGATTGAGGAGTAGGAGGTTCCATGGTGTCAATTTTCTCGCCAATCTTTGCATCTCACTCATCATGGCATTCATGGAAGTAGCAAATCGATCGGGATCAAGAGGTTCATTCGGTTTGAACCGATGGCGTTCCTAACTATCTTAAACCTCATCTCTTGTTTTCTTAGTACGTCTACTATTAGACGTGTTAGTCAGAGGAAAATTATTGGGATCTTTCACAAAAGGCAGGATGAAAGAATTATCGTCTGCCATCTCCACTAAGCTGCTATGAAAAATAAACAGTTATTAATAAAACACTCACCCTTCCCTTTATTTAGTAGGGTCACTCACCAAGTGCATAACACTCACAACTCGCTAGGTGAAGGCTGATATGAGGGCAATTCGATCAAATAACCGCAATTCAAGGCAATTCCAGGAGCAAAGTACTGCAGAACTCATTTCAAAATTTAAAAATATATAAACTCAAAATTAATCTCTACGATCTAGAATTCCAAATTCTACAAAGAATGAGGAACGAAATTCAAGTTTAATGGTATGAATCGGAGCTGTAACGAAGAACTTATGATCAAAATAAGAATGCTTTATATAGGCCTCAAGAAAATTCCGAGAATTAAAGAAACTTTTCCGAAACCAAAAAGGATTAGGATTTTAACCCCAAATTCTTCCTGAATTCTAAAAATACTTGATTTCTTGCTGCCCGAGGTGTATTTTCTGCTCCAACCCACACCCAATGAGTTCGAGTTCGAGTTCGAAGAGGATGAGGAGTCGGTGGTTGAATGCAAAGAAGTTGAGGAAGAGGTGATTGTGCTACCAGTTCCATCATCACCCCTACACCCACCTAGGGAACCGACTCCCCCATTTTCAAAAGTTTTGAAGGAGATAAG
>JAUOBV010179674.1:0-12139 GCA_032360425.1 Rubia occidens | reverse complement strand
CTTAGTCATTTTAGCCCAAACTCATGTAAGTGTGACTTCTTCTACCTGGCCTATTTTTCATCTTTCCCGAAACCCTATTTCCATCTACCTTCTCTCTCTATCCCACACCTCACTTCCGCCGCCTCACCCTCCCTTTACCGCTCAGCCCCTGCCTAACGCCACCCTCCACTCAGCCCCCCACCGGGCACCACCCTCTGTTCAGCCTCCCACCACCCTCGGCTTGGCCTCCGCCGCTCAGCTCACACCTCACCCTCTTTGCCTGCACTAGCCTTGCCTCTACCTCCAGGCTCGACGCTCGCCACACAACGCTTGCCTAGGGTTCTCTCCATTGCTGCTAGCCCATCGTCCACCTCCAGGCTCCGATGCTCACCACACAACCCTGATGCTTAACCCCACCGCTCGAGATTGCTCTACCGCTCCTCGCTAGACGCAGCTTCCGTTATGTAACCGCCAAAGGCCTCCGCTGAAGATGGAATGATCGACGACAATAACATCAAAGGAAGCAGCGTTGTTTTTCTATTCTTTTTTCAAATATCTATTGGTGTTATTCTGTGTGCTATTGTTATTATGTATGCTACTAATGTTCTAGGTTTTCTTCGCTGCCGGAAACCAATTCTTTTTTTGGAAGGTAAGAAATAGTTTTTGAACTCGAAAACTATTTTAAAGTGGTTTTCTCAAATTTTTAAAGGTGGTTTTTAACCGCATCAGATGGCATATTTAAAGGCGTGGTGACTTATGGTCTTGCACTGTGTTGCTGGCTGGTGGTTATCCAAGCGTATACGAAGGTGTGCATAATTACCTATTACATTACCATCGTGTTTTCTGTTGTACACAGCCACACGATGTATTATTGTATGATATGTTGTTAAGGTAGGGTGTTATGTATGTGTTTCAGAGGTATAAAGATAAGGATATAAATTTGTGTCGCTAGTTGGGGATTTTCCAAGCTTATGTGAAGCCGAGACCTGTCTCTCTATTTTTGTAGTGGAGTATTTATGATGTTAGGGTTATGTTATTTGGGTTTTGTGGTTTTTATGGGTTTACAACTAATTATTTGAGGTGGGCCTTAGTTTTGATAAGGAAGCCACGTAGGTTTTAGACCTTGTGTCTTTTCGAATAATTCGCCTTCCGTTTTCCAATATTGACTATTTGGCTAGATGGTTTCTTTGTGAGCATATTATATTAAATATTTTAACTATGATTATTGTAGGATGCCCGAGGCAATGTTGGGTCTATATAAGGACTACTATTAGAGTGTTTTAACACATAGTGATAGCATTTTGAAAGGGTGTTTTCTACGTTTTGTTTGTGGTGATATATTTTATGTATTTCATGGTGTAAAATGGTTATTTTCAATGTGAAGATTTTTCCTGGTTTTCTTTGGGCTCATCACCGGTCATGTGATGGCCAAAATTGGTTAGAGGATTCGCTTTACTTAGATGGGTTACTATCCCGGTGTTTTTGGCTTAAAACCATAAATTATACAGTAATTTTTTATGTGTTATAAATTTTAAAATAATGCATTATTTCTGATTTGTAAATCATTACGCCTTCTGATATGATTGGCGAATAGGATTATCGAATGCGAAATGGAGGGGGTGATGGTGTTATGACAACATCTCCAAAACTTGTCAAGCGGGGATGAGAAAGAACAAACATGGGATTCATGGCCCAGGTCTCATCTAGATTATAGCTGGGAGAAGAAGGAGCATTGCGCAGGTAGTATATTTGAACAAATATATCGATAGTAGTTTTCTTAGGTGGTTTGACGTGTAAGTAAAACTGTATCATTGTTCCGCTTGACACATCCTCTCACCAACATGAGATGGTAGTGTTCCTGGTTAGGGGCACTAGTTATGGAAAATGGAAGTGGATAAATGTGTCATCATCTTGTTTCCCCTAAGGCCATATAGGGTCTAACTATATTAGGACTAAGGGTCTATACATGATCGGGTTATGCTACGTAATATTTAGGGATATGTGGTCTAGATATGATCGGGTTGTATCATGTGGTGATAATACCTTATGTTAAGTATAAGGTTTTTTAAGGAAGATTTAATGTGGTATTGGCCTTGTAACTTAAGCTGTTATTTTAATTGATGTGGGTGTATTTTTATTGAAGTGCATTCCTATGTGTTGTAGCAAGCCTATTTTCGTGTCTGAGGGGAGTATTATTACTACGTCTGCTAATATAGGGATAGATTTCTACAGTTAAGAGTAATTTATTGAATCTTGCGAGGTTGTTGGTGTGCTTTGCATACCTTTGTGTGAATGATGCGCACCTTATTGCATATGTTAACCAATGCATTTGATGTGTTTGTTATTATGTTTTGTTTGTTTGATTGCTTGTTTTAGTTAGGTTTACATTACAAAGGGTTTAGAAGACCTTTGTTGGTTTCTTATCTAAATCCCGAGTTTTGTAGACTTACTTGGATCTAATGGACACTGTGTCCTCACGAGTGCCTAGATCTTCTTTTGTGATCTTATTAGTAGGTTGCTCATGAGCACTTCAGTGTAGTTCATAGAAGGTCATCTGCAAGGGTGGTAGTAGATCGTAGAAGGTAATTTGTAAGGATGGTGGAAAACTAAAAGCAATTATTCAAAACGTGGCAGGAGATAAAAGAGTCGAAGAAGGAAGACAACACGTGATAGGTATGGAGAAATGTTGACCATCGATCCCACCACGTATTATAAACACTAGAATATGTTTATATATCTTAAATGTGCTAGAATCAAGGATCGAAACAACACCGATCATGTTACGTAAATACTCCCCAAGTGCTAGTTTATATTGTTTTATTCTCGTGGGATTTTGCAGCTAGTGGTTGTTAGATAAAATCCCCCCAAAGTTATGTTTTAGCAATACTAGCTATTCCTGACACGTGATTGGATTGATGACCAAATCACGGGTTTGTGTAGTTAACTTTTAGATTCCTAGCATCTCTGTGGATGAACTCGGTCTTGCCACTATCTACCTAATATTTAGCATAGTAGTAGGAACGAGAGATATCAATATAAATTTCTATCTTGAGTTAAGTGCTAAAATGACCATGACTTTAGGGTGAGTGTCAATATAACCTCGCAATCTCAAAAGGGGGCCAAAATAACCTTTGACTCTATTTACTTTTTAGTCAACGTTTGATTGTCCTGTTTATAATGAAAATATGATTTTATCCCTGCCTTAAAAAATTAAAAAAAATTAAAAAGAGGAAGAAAGAAATAATTTCTTCCCCGACCTTTCTTCCCCATTTTGGCCATTTTTTATTGCTAATCTTTCCCCCATTTTTAATTTTGTTTTCGGCCCCGTGACTGAGCTAGGGCTGAGCAGAATGGGGTAATCACAGTTAATCGCAAGTGAGGGTGGAGAGGTGCTAGGGTTTTGGAGAGATGGAGGAGGATGGCGATATGAGTTTCAGGGAGATTGAGGAGGAGCGTGGGAGGAGGAGCACGGTGGCATTGGGGAGGAGGAGAGGAGAGCAAGCACGAGGAGAGGGTGGAGGAGAAGCACACGCTGGGGAAAAAAAGAAGACGACAGAGGGCGACGGTGCTGGGGAGAGGGAGGATGAGGCACTAGGGTTTAAATAGTGAGGGTGGCGGTGCTGGGTTATCACGACGAAGGATGGTTACAGACGATGGCGATGGGGGGAGGATGGTTTATCATGGTGGATGGAAAGTTACGGGGAAGAATGGTTACGGAGGCGGGGCACGGCGGAGGCAGCAGCGCAAGAAGCATTAGGGTTTGAGAGAAAGATAGGTTTTCATACGAGAGTATTTTTGTCATTTTATTCTATAGTTTTACCTGAATTTATATGGTCAATGATGGAATTAGGGATTTTGATTATGTCAGCACAATGTTTTTTGAAAGTTATGGTTAGATTGACACATACAATAATAAGTTAGGGTTAAATTGACACTTACTGAGATTGCAAGGATATATTGACACTTTTAGCCTAAAGTCTAGGCTATAAGTGTATTTATCCATTCTATCTTTGATCCTCAAAACATTATCCTCTTCACTCAGTTTAGTAGATCTCCCATGACAAAGGTGTATTTATTTGCAACGCCGGGAGGAGACTAGTCAAATTTTGGTACCGATATCGGGGATGCTAGTTTAAAGATTTAATTGTTAACTTGCATAGATTGATAGTTGAGTAGATATTGTTGTTCTTTTGTTTGTTTGTTGTTTTTCGAAATAGGTATTGCTTGTGTTCTTGGTGTGAACCGAGAATCCTTGCACTTTGGTTCTAAATTTTGTGTCTTTTTTTGTTATGTTTTTAGTTGGAAAAAAGGTAAATAAGAGGCTCAACGAGTGAGATTTTGTAGGATATGTCATTACAACCACCCTACAGAGTCTTGCTCTTAGATGAATGAATAAGAGATAGTGGTAGGAGTTGTTGGTTCCCAAGGCTGATGGGATTGAGATTGGTACCCCTACCATGACTCTCCAAATTCGGGGTTGAGTTGTAACTCGAATTCATGGTATGGATATGCATCAGGAAACCAACACCTTTGGTTAGATAGTTTGCCTTCACCAACCTATACAATACCCCAAACCCAACCCTATGATTAGTTCTCAATAATTAAGAAAGTTGAAGGGCAAGTAAATGATTTGATTTAAATGGTGAGCCAACTAGAAACCAATATTCCGAAAATGAACCATCCCTAGTTGAACTTGAGATTTTGGTAGATGAATCCAAAAGGGACAGGGAGTAGTTTGTTGAGAGTGAAGAAGTTGAGAAATGGCTGATTATATTTAATTCACCATATTACCTATTTCACCCCAACCTCACCTATCGAACCAACTCCTACATTTTTGAAACCCTTAAAGAAAATCATAGAGAAGCCAACTGAATGTGCTAAACTTCCAACGCACCTATTTCTTCTAAGGCTGACTCCTTCTCTACTAAATCTTTCTCTTGGAAGATTGTTGCCCCCACCTCTTCATTTTAGTTACCTATGGTGATGAGGTACAAACCCATACCAAATGGATAAAATTAGGGTCGTGTCAGTGACCTTTAATATACAAAACTTCTCGGGAGGCAACCCAAGCTTGAAAATTAGATTAGTTTGCTTTTCTTTGAAATTTTTTATCACATTTTCCTCCAATTCTTACCCAAACCATTAGACACCACTACACTCCAGCACCTAACCACCACCAAATACACAACCTAGGACCGTACACTAGTTGTTCCTTTGTGTGGATGTTGATTGACACTTGTTTAGTGTGGATTTGTAGTGGCTTGATTTGAGTTACATGTTGGGGTAGATTTGAGGATATTGACGTGGAACAATGCATTGGGAAGTTGTGATTGTCTATCATTTTGTTTACCTCCCATTCTTTTCATATCATGTTTCTTATTTGAGGAGTGTGTGTTGTAAGTGTGGGGGAGGAAAGACATTCCATTTCATTGTGTAGTAGATACTTATTATTTTTTGTGTGTTTTTCTATTTTAATTTTTGGTTTGGAACAATATTACACTTGGTGTGCATGTTTGTCTTGTAGGAAGCATATGTTTTTGGAGGAAGGCGAGCAAACGAGGTTAGAAGGAGTCCAAATCATGAACAATGTAGACGTAGATGGTTTGTGTGCTCAAAATGGTGGACAAGGAGACGAACTAAACCCCCCAATTCATGGGGCATGTAGACTTACATGAATTCTGAGATCACTTAGCTTCCTACATCCCAATCACCATTTCTTCCATACACCATCAAAATACCATCCAAACCCACTTACCCTCAAAACTCTTGAAACACACATATTGAAACCTAAGAGGTAACTTCCCATTGCGATTCAATTTTTTATTCAATTTTTTATGCATGATAGTGGTTGTGATTGAACTTGCTTGATTAGAGGTTAGGGGTAGTTTATTGGGGTGATGGTAGTATGCTCATTAAATTCCATAATTGTGCCACCAAGGATGGATTTTACTTTAATTTTTCATTGTAAGTCCTCTCTTATTTCCTTCCCTTGACATATGTTCTATGATTATGTATATGCATTGAGGACATTGGAAGCTTTAAGTGTGGGAGAGGGGATTAGATAACACTTATGATTCTATGCATCTACTAGCTCTTTTAAAGAGCATTTTCAAAATTTTGAAAAAAAATGAAAATATATATATATATACCCGGCTAAGTCATAATCCCGAAAGTGCGACTTAGCCAAAAATGACAGGTAAGGCCTGGCTAGGTTGAAAAACTTAGGTAAAAATGAGAGGCCGGTGTGAAAAAATGTGAGTGATGAGCTCAACATGTGTGAATGCTATGATGAAAACCAAAAGGACTCCTAGGCAAAATGAGAGAAATCGAGAGAAAAAAGGAACTTCAAATGGAAACATCTCTTGGATTGTCATTGGCGGCTTCTTTCAGCGGAGTAGGTTTGGATTCACACTTATCACATATACACTTTGCCTTTTTTGGATTGATTTCGGTAGATAAGTTACTTTAGCATCTTCAGGGAGAGTGAGAGTGGTGAGATTTTTACAATCTTTGGGGGAACTAGGGTAGCTTAGAAATAAAGTTGAATATATTGGTTAACTTATCTTTGCATGCTAAATTCCTCTTGGATATTTTCTCGCTTTTATTTACTAAAGGATGAGTAAAGGTTTAAGTGTGAGGGGATCGATCACCTTATTGCATGCGTTAACCAATGCATTTGACACGTTTGTTATTATGTTTTGTTTGGTTGATTGATTGTTTTAGTTAGGTTTACATTACAAAGGTTTTAGATGAATGTTGTTGGTTTTCTTATCTAAATCCTCAGTTTTGTAGACTTAACTGAATCTAATGGACACCATGTCTTCACGAGTGCCTAGATTTTGTTTTGTGAGCTTATTAGTAGGTTGCTTGTAAGCAATTCAACATAGTTTGTAGAAGGCCATTCACAAGGGTGGTAGTAGATTGTAGAAGGCCATTCACAAGGATGGTAAAAGACTGAAGGCCACGAGTCAAAACGTGGTAGAAGATAAATGGATCAAAGAAGGAGACAAAGAAGCGGGTGAATAGTAATCTGAGAGTTGTACAGATTTTTTGGGAACGATCCGAGAAGAATCAGCATCCATGAGTGGTATCATTGGATTTGTCTTCTCGAGTACTATAAAATCAACTACTGGAACTCTCTAATCGGATTAGCGGTTCATCCATAGTGGTGCAAGCAAATTTTGGAAGGAGAAGGGCTTGTCAGCCTCGTGCCAGACCTCCAAAATACGAGGCAAGCCTCCTAGCAAGAACCATTTCGCCCAGCAGGAGTTGTTTGGGCCAGCACGGCCGTGCCACTGCCCCTTGGCACAAACCACTTGGTGCAACATGGGCCGTGTTGCCCCAATCCTTTGTGAGGCTAAGTATGGATACTAACCATTCCATTTTACATGTCCAGTGTTGTTTCAACTTAAAAAAAATGCAAAGACCAGCCCACGGGGTGCGAAGAGCGACACGACCTGCACTGACCAACTGATCAAGAAGTGTTTCTAGCCGATGGCTTGCGCCAAATGATACGGGGTGCACAATTCAAAACTTCAAAATAAAGAACCAGTCAACGGCCCGTGCTAGCCAACACGACCTATGTCAACACGAGCAACACGAGCAACACGGCCCGTGCCATACCGGTCGACCTTTGTCAGCATGAGGCTTACCAGCTGGCACGACCGTGTCAGATTGTACACCCCGTGCCGTTTGCGGCGGTTAGGATTTTTTGGCTTATTTTAGGCCCTTTTCAAGGTATGATTCCCTACTTTTATATATAGGAGCCTTTAGTCTTCCAGGGTAGAATAATGAGGCATAATGTTACTTCTATTTTCCAAGTAGGTAGGAAGGAAGAGGAAAGCTCTTTCTCTAGAGTTCTTATTCTCATTTCCTTCACTTTTCTTTTCTTTTCTTTCTCGTGTTTTCCTAGATCAATGTCATTTAACACAATATTTTCCATGGATCAATTCTCAAGGAGTAGTTAATTAACTTAGGGTTTGTATTAGTATTCACGATTTAGTGTTTGTTTTGTGAGATTCCTTAGATCTACGTATTTTTATGTGTTTGTGATTATTATGTTGGCTTGTTCTTCATGTTCATATTAATTGCATGATTGTCACACTAAGACTGGCGCACATCGTAGTATACTTTCATGTTGGCGCACATCGTAGTCTACTTTCATGTTGGAGCACATCGTAGTCTACTTTCATGTTGGAGCACATCGTTGTCTACTTTCATGTTGGCACACTTATTGATATCCCCCATGGAAGGAAACCTAAGCGTGTTTGGGGTAACAATAGTTCGAGACCGTATATGTGTGTGCATGTGGGTCTCCGAGTCAACGTTACGATCGACCATACACTAGTCTTAGCCAGAAAATTGGCCCGAAGGGTTATAGATAGAGATAGTTTTAATAGCGCTCTAGGGTTAGCAACCCTAGAGCCATCGAAAAGGTGTTTCGCCCCCTTTGCCTTTTTAGGCCTTAGAGAAGTGGTGGAGTGCACGGGACGTAATCGTACGTGGGAGATTCAGGTATGCACAGTAGGTAGGGCCGTTGCTGCACTACCTAAATTACGAGGTTGTGCCGATGAAAGATTACATACACATCATGCATGACGGGTATGGGAAAGTGTAGACCATCGACTCCATCACATGTCATAAATACTAGAATAGGTTTATGTATCTTGAATGTGATAGAATAGGGGATCGAAACAACACCGATCGTGTTACGTAAATACTCCCCAAGTGCTAGTTTATATAGTCTCGTGTGATTTTGCATACTAGTAGTTGTTGGATAAAATCCCCCCCAAATCATATTTTAGCAATACTAGTTATTCCTGACACGTGATCGGATTAACGACCCGATCGCGAATGTGTGTACTTTACTTTTAGATACCTAGCATCTCCATGGATCACCCTTGTCTTGCCACTATATACCTCACAGGTAGCATAGTAATATAAACGAGAGCAACAGTATAAATTTCTATCTTCGATCCTTAAAACATTAGCCTCTCTTCTCGGTTTAGTGACGTTGGGAGAAGGCGGGTCAATGAATGTATCTTAATTAAAATAGTGTTTTCCTATGATGGTGCTAGCACGGTTTTACTTTGGCCATGGTTTTTGATTTTGTTACTTCCCGTTGAATGATTCCCCTTTAGGTAGTTGCTGGTTTGCTCCTTGGTTAGTTTTGCGGGGCTAGTGTCCTTGTTCTGTCATTTTCAGGTGCCATGATTCTTTGTTGCCGGAGTAGTTCTCTATTACTATGGTCTCCCACTTTCTGTTGTATACTTGTATGCCGTCGTTCTCTTCAGACTATTTCTCTTGTCATTTTATATGCTTGGCCCACTAAAGGGGTTTCTAACCGTCCTTAGGGTCTATAAAAACCTAGAAAGAAAGTAAAAAAAAATCAACCCCCACAATCGGCACCACTGGTGTTATGATTCCTTCTAGGTGGAGATAAACCAAGTCGGCATCAGTCGGCATGCTCCACTCGTCAAGTACATGTAACAAACTCCCTTAGGTAATACTTAAAGAGAAACTTCGATGCCCAAGTCAGGCTAAGGAAAATATTTGTTTTTTGTGTGTGTTTAGGGACTTACCTCTTCAGTTTGTGCTTCACTTCTCTTCTTATAGGTCAATCGATTTTATTATCATGTCCTGCGTTATTTGCTGTCTTGTGCTAGGTCTTGGACTTAGTGGGACACATTGTGATAGTGGTATTTCTATGCTTTCTATCAGTAGTGGTTACTTGTGACCATACTTGTTTCGTTTGCTTCCTTAATTGAAGCGAATTGATTGTAGGTGACTGGTATTGTGCGGACTAGGTATGTACCATAATGATTTAGGGAGAAAAAATGAAGAAATTCAAGGAACCACAAAACTCCCTGAAACATTATGAAAGTATGAGACTTCATGGATGATTCACTACAACTCTATTGCTATCTATAAGAAGGTGAAGTTTCTTTTCCTTCCTTGTTTAATGCATGGAATTTTTTTTGTTTTTGACTAAGAAGTTAGTTGATCTTTAAACGTACAGTTTCCACCTTCACAAAAATAAAATAAAATAAAGATTGTTTCTACGATGGGGGATTTTAGAGAACCCAACCCCTCATATTAAATATCAAATATTCCTAAACCTTTTCAATTCAAAGGATCCCATTCCATCAAATCTTGGAATTGTACCTATTTTTTCCCAGGGAAGTAGTATACATAAAATCTTACAAATATATAACTTTCATGGCAATAAGGATAAACTACACTAGCATTTGTCATTAGATGTAAAAGCTAATACGATTAAGGAAAAAACATATTTGCTGCAAACAAAAACAATAATGATTCCCAAGTAAAATGAGTGGAGCACCGTGAAGTGAGAAGTCACCGTCACTATTATCCATCTTTTCAATAATCAATTGCATCTGCAGTACACATCCCTCCTCTTGGACTACAACTCCAAATTTAAAAAAAATCAAAATTTTGAAGTTTAGCTTAGTTGTTTTATGTAATTTTTGGATGTTTACCGATAAGACGTTTTCATGTGTACCTTAATGATAATTTTGCTTATATGTGTTTTTATGGTTGTGTTGCTTCATCACGTGAATTAAATGTCTTTCTTTACTTATGGTTTATGTTTCTAAACGGTAGTTGTTCCTTCTTAAATTAGTTATGAATCAAACTAAGTAAGGTTTTCTGCAATGGGTTGTATTATATTGATGTTGTTGGACCTCGTGGTTTGCCGACTTGTGGTTGTGCACCGTTTTACTGAATGGTAATTTTTCTGGCGTATGCGAAGGTGTACACAATTACACTATCACCTTACCATCATGGTTTCTGTTGTACACATCCACAAGGTGTATTATTGCTTGCTATGTTGTTAAGGTAAGGTGTTATGTGTGCGTTTAAGAGGCATAACGATAAGGATCTACACTCGTACTGTTGACTGGAAAATCTTCAAGCGTATGCGAAGTCGTGGCCTATCTCCTTATTTTTGTAGCGGAATGTTTGTGATGTTAGGATTATGTTATTTGGGTTTTTGTGGTTTTTATGGGTTTACAATTATTTATTTAAGGTGGGACTTAGTTTAGATAAGGATGCCATGTAGGTCTTAGACCTTGTGTCTTTTCAAATAATTCTGTGTTCCATTTTCCAATATTGACTGTTTGGCAAGTTAGTTTCTTGGAGAGCTCATTATATTAAATGTTTTAGCTGTGATTATTGTTGGATGCTCGAGGCCTTGTTGGGCCTATATAAGGGCTACTATTAGAGTTTTTTAACTCATATTGATAGCATTTTGAAAGGGTGTTTTCTATGTTTTGGTTGTAGTGATATATTGTGAAGCTTTTTCCTGGTTTTCATTAGGCTCATCACCGGTTATACGATGGCCGAATTTGGTTAGAGGGTTCGCTCTACTTAGATGGCGTACTGTCCCCGGTGTTTTCGGCTTAAGACCGTAAATTATACTGTAAGTATTTTTTATGTGTTATAAATTTTTAGTATAATAATAATTTATTATTTCTAATTTGTGAAATCCTTACGCCTTCGATATGATTGGCGAATGTGATTAGCAAATGCGAAGGGGAGACGGATGATGGTTTTATGACATGGTCTCTGAAACCCGGTGAGCAGGCACGATGAAGAACAAATATGGGATTCGTGGCCCATGTATTCTATAGATTATAGTAGGGAGAAGAAGGAACGTTGCACAAGTGATAGATTTTAACAAATTTGTCGCCTATAGTTTGCTTAGGTGGTTTGACATGTAATTGAAGTTGTATCGTTGTTTCGCTTGACACGTCCTCTCACCGACTTGAGATGATTGTGTTCCTGGTTAGAGGCATGGGATGCTGTCGTCATGCCTCTCAAAGATAGTATTTATAGCCCTAATTGCGGCTAACTACTAGAAAGTAGATAGTAGCAAGTCGAGGTCGTCCACAAGGAAAATGAGGTTTTATCGAGTGTTAAGCGTAATTAAAAGCACACAAAGATGTCACTCTAAGTGTGTGGTAACAAACTGGGGGGTTGATTTGGAAAACACTACGACTATTTTAAATAGCTAAACTAACCAACACTTAGAGAAATTAATATAACTATGAACACACTATTACTAAAGATGTAATTAAGATGATAACAAGTCTTGGGCGCAATTGGTTTACATTTCTAGTCATCCTTTGATCATCGAATA
>JAUOBV010179461.1:0-12140 GCA_032360425.1 Rubia occidens | reverse complement strand
ATGCTCTTTAAGAGTAAACTGCCAACAGTGGACAGACTGATAAGATTCAAGGTTTTGGCTGTGGGAAAAGAATGTTGCTTCTGTCACAGGAGCATGGAGAATGCTGCTCATCTCTTCATCAATTGCCCCTACACGGTTAGGGTGTTAACATTGCTGCAACTGGGCTTGGAGAGGAACTTGAGAGCTCTGAAGAAAAAACTTTTTTACTGCATGATCAGGAGGAAATGGTATCAGCTGCAACTACTGTCCAGTGCCCTATACCAGATTTGGATAGAAAGGAATCAAAGAATTTTTCAAACCAAGGAGAGGGAACCAGAAATACTAATGGAAGTGATCAAGTCGGATGTGATAAGAGGAGCTAAGGAGTTGAAAGCTGGTTGAGTATTTTGATTATTTTGAGTCTTCTATTCCTAAATGGATGGGTGTAATAGGCTAGGGTGAAGGCCTAAACTATGTCATTTTGAACTATTATGCTTCTAATAAGATACATATTTCGATAAAAAAAAACTAACATATTGCAAGGATATCTAAATTAAATATCAACCAGACTGATCGTTTGTATTATTACATATCAGAGATCCAATAAAAAACTTTAACATCGCCCTCGGGGATATTAACTTGCTTCCTGCGAAAAACATGATCACTGGGCAAAGAGTAGAGCACCTTCATCAGACTGGACCAGGAGTTTGGTAAGCTCCCGCAGAAATCCTCGTCTGCACTCCTGATTTGGCTCGATCGCCAATTCCATCATGGGGTGTCCTATTCCAGCTTCGTACTTTGGGGTTGTGGAAGCTTCATTAAAGTGACACATTCAGCCCCGCAAAACCAATGGAAAGCTTGTGGATCCATCGTGGTCTTGATTAAGTGGAAGTTGACCATCCGGAAGTTGACCAAGTCACTTAAGGCCATCAGGTGTCATGATGCACAACTGCTCTCAAGTAGGGTGAACATGCTCCAGAATGATATCTTGCCCTTTTCCTTTTTCGCCGCCTCCAGAACCTTCGTGACCAACAAATCTGCCCATCCTCCATATCCCGTGCCCTTACTCGTCAGCTCCCAAAGATATCAAATCTCATCATTCGGCATATTTGTTGCCTCAGCGCGACAGAATAAAGTGATAGAAAGAAGGCGATGTACAAATCAAAACGTCAGATGGATGATGCCATTGTTCTAGTCTCTGAAATTCCACACCTTCATGGTGATGGAATGACCGAACAAGAAACTCTCCTCCATGGTAGGTGTATGTCACTCCGAATTGAACCTCGCCTGGATCTCCGCACTGTCCCACCCAAAGGCCTCCTCAACATCCGAGAGGTTATATCGTATGAATGGTTATTCAGATGAAACAAAATAAATCTCTCGTAGTGTACTCCATCCCTCTCCGTATATGCCCTCACCATGGACAAGAACTCGAGTGTGTATCTCCGGTATGTGGGTGCTCCTCGGGATAAGAAACCTCCCATACCTCTTTCATCGAGGAGGCATAGGATCGGCTCTTTCAGCTGAAAAGCTTCCAACATTGATTCATTTGGTGAATCCTGGATCTTCCTCGATGATAAACTGTCCCATAAATCTTCCTGGGAGAGGTGGTGGTGCAGGCTGTGCTACCGGCAGAGGAGGTGGAGGTGGGGGCAGAAGGAGTTGCTCTTGATCTCTTCTTTGGAGCTATGTCTATTCAATACATCAATAAATGTCATTAGAACCAAAAACTCAAAACATGAACAATCCAGAATTCATATGATACTACCAGAAATTATAAACATGCACCATCCAGAACACAAAGAAACAGTTCATGAACCTATTCAACATCCCCCATCCATAGCACAAAAATAATCATTTCATGAACCTATTCATTATTTCTAATCCATAGCACAAAGATAATATTCGTTTATGAATATTTCATCAAATTATTACAAACTAGCACATTCCCATAAATCACCAATTCAAACAATGTAACAATTCAAGAGCAAAAAGTTGAAGAAATGTACCAATTTGATGATTGAGATGATGAATAAGTTGAACCCACAAAAATCCCTTAGTCTATCCACGTGAAATTTTGAAATCCCCAAAATCTAAGGATTCAGGTTTCTTTTAGAAATTTGAAGTGGATTAAGGTGAAATTGGTTAGATATTGGATGGGGATTGTGTTGTGGAAGATTCTGGCCGGTTTTTATGGATGAATCTGGTCGGTTTTGGTGGGGAAGAAGTGGTGGGACGGTGGAGAAGAGGTGGTATCGCGGTGGAGGAGAAAATAGAAACTGGAAATGGGATTTTGCTTTTTTTCATAGATGCACTGTGTCGCGACTTACGATGGAATTTTGCGAGTCACGATGATGGAGTCAATAGAATCCAAGAAGTCAAAACAGCATCGCGCTCGTGACATGACTGTTGCGAGTTGCGAAAATCCAACGTAGGACTTATAAAATTTCAAAATTCTTTCTGATTTCAATCGCATTGCAAAATTATCACTTGGACTCGCTACAGGCTATCGTGACTCACTACAAGTCCATCACGACTCGTAAAACTATGTTAATGGGAGTTTTAATTTTCCCAAAAACTTATGATTTTCATCGCGATAGTGAAAACAACATAGCAACCCGCGACAGAGTGTCGTAACTCGCGACAGAGTGTCGTAACTCGCGATAGGTCTATCGATATTTTCTCAAAAACTTCTGATTCTGATCGCGCTCGCGACATGGTTGTCTTGATTTGCAATGGTGTGTCGCGACTCGTGAAACATTGTATCTGTAAGTTCATATTTTTAGAAAATGGTCTTGATTTACATCGCGAGCACTACAGGCTTGTCGCGAATCGCGAACTAATGAAACTGGGAGTTGTCAAAATCCCCCATTCATTGTGACTCTTGACGTGGCTGTCGCGACTCGCGTGACAGACACGTTTCTTGAACCTCTCCTAAAAGTCATAGAATGACTCATCGTGCCATTGGATGATGTTACTTATATCCTTCTTCAAGATGGCAAATTTTAAAGTCGGGAAGTATTCTGATAGAAACTTCCTCTTCAATTCAATCCTTGAGGTGAAGCTCTCGGGTGAAAGATAATAGAGCCAATCTCTTGTGGCATCTCGCAGTGAGAACGGGAAGGCCTTCAACATGTACAGCTCCTCGTTCACCCCTTTGTCAAGCATCTCACTACAAACCATATAAAAATCAAGGAGGTGTTTGTTGGGATCTTCCCCCTGCCTACCAATAAAGGACAGTAGCAAGTGTATCAATCCAGTCTTCAACTCGAAATGCCCATTAGCTCAAACCGCCAAATATGTGATGCACATTTGTTGGTGCTCTAGATTGGGAGCCATGATCTCCCTCAACGGAATTTGTCTGAATGGGATGTTCCTCCTATTGTGAGGGTGTTGAGATCCTCCTCCCGGAATGTCCTTTTCATGTTCCTCTTGATGAACAATAGAGTTTGAAGTTTTCGTAAAATTGTCACTAGGAGGGTTGTTATTCACACTTCCCAAAGAAAACCTCCTAAACCTTTTAAAGTTTAACTCTAACTCGTGGTCATAGTGTAGGGGTTCTTGTGAAGAGGATCGAATACGAACTATACACCAAGAACTCGAACAATACGTCTCCATGCCAAACAAAGATTAAATAAAAACCAAATAAAAGTAAACCAATAAATATTCACAACTAGCACATATCCACTCATAAGAAAAGTTTAAACACAAGTTACGGGACCTTGGGCGCAATTGATTTCTACTTCCAAAGCTCTTATCTATCATAGAACATACAACCTATTCAATACTTTTACTACTTCTTGTGAAGATAAATCTTCTATCCTTCTTTGATAGTAGTTTACAAGAGCGAATTTGACGTATCATGCTAAACCTCACTAATGAGTCCTGTAGTCGATCAATGCCTAAAAGTATCCCATCAATGATATTAAGTAAAAAGAATCAACAAGCTTTGTAACACTTATAAAAACTACACCGTGTCGAAGCATTGAACTAATTCATTTATTTACACAAGATTAGTCAAGAACGTTCAACGTTCATAAACTTCTCCAATTCCCTACCCAAAGCAAACATGATAAAGAATTCGACATTATCACATTTATCTAAAATCCATCAACTCATCAACCATATTAGAATCTCTAATTCCTGCGTTTGGATTTCATATCAAAATAATGGAGAATTAGGTATTTTCTCCCAACCCTAACAAGTAATCATACAAGCATTTCATATACTCAAAATTTCAACACCATTAATGTATTCAACAACCAAATTCAAACACAATAAATACACAATTGGAAAGCATTAAATAGCTTCATACAAAGTTCTCAAGACATGCTCTTGGAAGCCTTAATAAATTGCTTTCAAGACTAAGTTTAGCTACCAGAGTCCATACTAAACAACAATAGCAATTCAAATATAAAATCAAGATGAAAGCAAGGTGAAAATGGAAGAAAACTAGGTTTTATGGCTCAGAAATCGGGAGAGAAAAGTTACTGGAAAGGGGAGGAGATAAGAGAGTATTATAGTACAAAAAGTCCAAAAAGCATATCTGGGCATTGACCCTTCACGAGTTGTGACACATGCATCGCCAGTCGCGACGGCAGAGTAAGCTGCCCTCACATGTTGTTTTCTTTTTGTCTAAGTGTAGCTGTCTCCTCTTCCTTTCTTCAGGTCTTCAAGGTTTTCAATGTCTTCAAAATGTAGTCTTCATGGTATTAAAGTCTTCCAACCATTACCTCGTTTCACAAAATCTGTATTAAAAGTGATAAGAGTGCTAGAATCGCTCTTAACTCTAATAATAGAATTTCAAGGTAAAATGGAGCATCCAAAGCACAAAAGCATACCAAAATAGGTACAACAGATACCAAAATCATCATATAATATGCACGTATCAGGAGATATTTCAGAGATTTTCTAAGTTCTCTACCAATTACTTCAATTCGATTCATAACGAACTACCTACAAAGAATAATCATTTTCAACTCCTCAACTAACACATAAGAGATCACAACATCACATCAAAATCAATTTCATTAATTTCAAACATACAAACCTTACACCACACATGACAAATTTAATTGACATTTTATTTATTTAAGGAATGGAACATAAATAACAACATAACTTAGCTCTTCAAGAAAAAGAATTGTTGATCTCATTCTAACCAAAAGCTTCCCATTTTCTAAAAGTAGACAAATGAGGGCATCTGGACCACTGCATTTATTTTTTACCGTTGTTTGGGGTTCCAAAATCTATATAGAAACTAACAAGCACACGAGACGATCGATAAATGTTCCGATTGAGGAACTATCTCCGAATGTAGACCTGACTACGGAACTATGATATGATTTGAGTTCCTCTCCCCGAAGAGTGTTCGAATATTTACCTTTCCTGAGGCCACTCCAGTCTGAACTCAAAAAAACCTCGTACCTACCTTCTGGAATTGGAACAACACCACCATAAATACGGTTTGACATAACCCACTTTGAAGTTGATAAATTAAAGGCGATTATATAAATAACTTCCTTTGAAATTTATTCATCAAATACGGTTTTCTTGAACTGCCTTTCATAAAAAAAGAAACTTCCCTCAATTATGCAAAGGGGGAGAATTACGGGTGTTTTGATTTTGAAACCCCTCAGGCGCCTTTAATAGTTTTCCTTAATAAAACATTCTGCACTAGTGAGCTCTTTCCCACAAGTACCCTAGCATATAATCCCTAGGAGACAAAAAAGCCTAACATCATACATGAAACATACAACTAAGGTGTATGAAAACATAGGATATCTAACATGCATTTCACAATGACGTAAAGATTAAATCAAACATAATATTCATAAGCATAAAAGGATAGGGAGATTTAGAATCTCACAAAATATCTACCAGATCATAAATACAAATTAGATCACCAAGAAAATAAACTACTCTATAAGCATTGTATCCAATTCTAGCATTGGATTCAATGCCATTAGGACAAACAAGGAAGATTAAAAGAAGAGAGAATGGTTAATCCCTTTCTCTCTCTACCTACTCTTAGAAACTATGAGAATTGAAATTACAACAAATAAAAATCTCTTTCAAACTTTTAAAACCCGAGTATACATAGGCTTTTCATATAGTAGGTAGGAAAGGCCCAAAAACTACAGAAACCCTAGGCCGAGCGGCAGCACGGGCCATGCAATATAGCCCAAGGCACGTGAAAGAGTGCATGGGTCGCCTACTGAATGGGGTTTCCTAGCCTTTGGAGAGGCGCGACCATGCGAATCCCTGCGGACCACCGACATGAAGGATGATTTGGCTTTCTGAACATCATGACCCGTGTAGAACCGTGCGGGTTGCGGGCTTGAAGGGTGATTCGGTTGTCTGAACATCACAACACAAAAAATTATATATTTATTCCTTGGATAAGTTGTCGAGAGAACTAATAAAACCTTCATATGTTCAATCAAAATTTTTATTACATATTTGAATTCAAAAGGTTTTATTTATGGTTATTTTTTAAAAATGTAAAATACATTTATGCCCCCTAGTTCTTTGTTTATTGCACAGATACCTCCCAGTTTTCAAAAACTGCACATATAGCCCTTCAGTTTTTGAATAGTTCGTATATAACCCTCCCAATTTTTTGAAAATACACACATGCCCCAATAAGCAGGGATTGGCATTTGAAAAAGTGAGGGGTATATGTGCACAAATAAGGAACCTGGGGTATTGTGCACAAACATGGAACCTGGGGTATTGTGAAAAAGTTAGCGGTATATGTGCACTAAATAAGAAACTGAGGGGCATGAATGCACTTTATTCTTTTTAAAATGACAATGTTAAGTAAGAAAATAAACTCGTTTAATATATATATGCATATAAATTGTTTAGAAAATTGTGTATGTTCTTGCGTGTATGCATATTATGTGAGCCCGTGCATAAATATCTTTTTAATCCATAGTCTTTTTGTAATTTAGTGCATCTATTAATTCGGGATTTCATCTATCTAAATTATGCCAAACTTTGGGTAGTATGTTACATTCCTAAACACAACCTTCATTAATTCTTGTTCATTGAGCATACATGGTCGTGCATACTAATGCTATTAATATGAACACACGAGTGTGAATTAAACCAAAACCATTTTATATAGTGTTATTCATTTCATAATGTATAATAATTTAGGGAAAAGGTAACAATTATTCTTCTTGACTTTAACTACAAAAATTGTAATTTTGTGGACAGGCATGTGGAACAAGCGTACCTTAAAGTGATTCTTCATCATTGATTGTGCACATTCCCGCATGCTTATGCTTTTAGAGGCACAACGCCATTACCTAGAGAACCATCTTTGAGGGTTCCTCTGAGTTTTTAAATGGCACAACGCCGTCATTTCCACTAGTACACCCTTAATTTCAACAGCGACCACAAGGTATGATTTTTTTTATTAGATCTAGTTTGTCGAAAGTTTGTGACTTTGTTAGTTTTTTGGGATTTTTACCGGTGTCATCTTCAGTTGTAATGGAACATTTTGCATTATTGTTCTTAATAGAGCATGGATGGGAACCCTATAAATCCTTATCCCGAAGACTATTTTTTTTATTAAAAAAATTGCTTTTGCATAATAATGTTTCAAAGTTTAGTAAATGACAGACAATTACATAAGAAATTATATATAGGATATATATATGATATGTTGTGGAGAGAATTATTCAAACTTTCATAAGTTCAATCAAACCTTTTATTAAATATCTGAATTCAAAAGGTATAATTTATGGTTATTTTTAAAATTATAATGTTAAGTAGGAAAATAAACTGGCTAAATAAATATATAAATAAATTGTTTAAAAATTGTGCATGTTCTTGTGTGTACGCATATTATGTGCATGTTTGTGCGAGCTAGTGCATAAATATTTTTTAATCCATAGTCCTTTTGTAAATTTAGTGCATATATTAATTCAAAACTCCATCTATCTAAATTAGGCCAATCTTTGATGAGTGTATTTCATATATAAACACCCCTTCATTAATTCTTTTCCATTGATTGAGCATGTCCGTACATGCTAATATTATTGATATGAACATAAACGTTTGAATTAAATAGAAACCATTTCATATGGTGTTATTTAATTCATAATGTATAATACTTTAGTGAAAATGTAACAATTAATCTTCGTGACCACAAATATTAAAATTGCACTTTTGTGTATGGGCATGTTGTACAAGCATATCTTAAAGTGATTCTTCGCCATCGATCTTGCACCTTCCCGCGTGCTTATGCTTTAAGTGGCATGGCGCCATAATCCTATCAACCTTCTTCGAGGATTCTTCTAGCTTTTTAAATGGCAAGACACCACTGCTTCCACCTGTATACCTTTATTGCAGCGCTGAACAGGGGGTATTATTATTTTTATCTGATATGGTTTGTCGGAAGTTTGAAACTTTGTTAGTTTTTTGCAAGTTTTACCGGTATCATCTTCTGTTATAATCTCACATTATGCAATATTGTTCTTACCTTAACATGGATGGGATATAAAAAAACTACTTTTGCATAATAATATTCAAAGTTTAGTACTCCCTCTGACCCAACTGAATTGGCACCCACATCATTATCACGATATTTAAGAAACATGTTTGACCGTTAATATGTTTGCCAATGTATAATAACGATAAATAAAAAACTGAAATTAAGAAACTACTTGTTACAACGAATTGAACAGTGTCATCTAGGATAATATTGTTGTTCATATAGAAATTCAAATATGTGGTCAAATTTTGATAGAAATTAGTGTCAAAAAAGTAAGAGTGCAAATTCAACTGGGAGAAAGGGAGTAAATGACGTTCCAATTACACAAAAAATTATATATTTATTCCTAATATAAGTTGTGGAGAGAATTAATCAAACCTTCATAATTTCCAACAATTTTTTTTATTAAATATCTTAATTCAAAAGTGATAGTTATGGTTATTTTTTAAAATTATAGCGTTAACTACGAAAATTAAGTCTTTTATAAATATATGTTTAAATTGTTCCAAAAATTGTGCATATTTTTGCTTGTATGCATATTATATTTATGTTTGTGCGCCTATGCATATATATCTTCTTAATTCATAGTATTTTTATAAATTTACTGCATCTATTGATTCAGAACTCTGTCGGTGTAAATTTGTTAAACTTTGAGGAGTGTGTTACATACATAAACACAACTGGGAGGTCGTCGCCGTACCTCTAAAAAATGTAATTTATAAGCCCTTTTTGCTTACTAAATACAATTAAGTAGATAGTGGCAAGTCGGGGTCGTCCACAAAGAAGAGGAATGTTCCAAAGCGTTTACACACACAAGGGTGAATATAGACCTAGATATAGAGATATGCACATATATAAAAGCATGTAAAGGGGGGAGGGGTTGGTTGGTTTTTGCTAAGTTATGAATGTAAAGACAACATAACTAGCAAAGTCCAGTAACTATGCTAATAATAATATATTAACAAAAAGATATAAAAACTACAAAACTTAGATAATTCTCAGAACCCTGCTTCAAAACTTAGATCATTCTTCATCCTCTACTTTACTTTCCTTCTTCACTTTATCTTCTACCACTTTGTAAGTGGCCTTCCTTCTTCTACCATTATTGTGAATAGCCTTCTTCAATGATAGTATCAAAATAAGCTAACATGTAAGTCTTCAAATCTTCAAATCTTCAAATTCCTCCAACAATTCCCTTGTTACACAAAATCCTCTAGAAAAGTATAAAAGTGAAAAGTCGCTCTTAAATCTCTTTAGAAAATTTTAAGACAAAATGCCACACAGAGAGCAAAAAATTGTACAAAAGTGAATCCAAAATGTTGCAAACTAACTGTATAAAATGGACACACCAAATATCCCCACACTTGAACCTTACTCGTCCTCGAGTAACAAAAGATTCAAGAACAAAAACACTTCACTTGTCCACATTCTAATACTAATATTCCACCAAATCAAAACCTCACAAAAAATGTCAATATCGTGAGTCCCAAAATCAATGATCAAATGAGAATTTTTTCTTCACACAACCCCTTTCCTAAATTTAACGAAATCTACCACCTATCAATTCATTCATACCCATACAAGCATTTCAAAGTCCCGAATTAATAATATCAATATCCAATGGCATAAAATGAAGTTCAAACCATATAAGAAGTTCAATCACATACTTCACTTCATACCAATATATTAATTAAAATGAAGTACACAAAGAACCAAGAATTTCCAACCCTACTTCGTTTCCCCCCGCTAAGTTTCCCATCCCAAGAAGTCCTATGATGTTAGGCTACCCGATTCATCCATATATCAATTGCAACCTTATGACTCCATCACCGAAAAATGAGTAGATTTTTAACAAAAAAAATTTCCTAGGAGCCCTTTTGGGTTTTTATCCTAGCCATACATAATATTTCTTAGGCTCATATCTCACCCGCATTCAGCCTCTCATTTTTACCTAGGCTACCCTTTTGGGTTTTCTACCTATCCGGGCCCCCAATGTTACTAAAATTGCCCTCTCAGGTTTTCAACTTAGCGGATTTTCTTTTTAACTTTTTTTTTCTATTTATTTATTTTTTATTTTTTTCATTTTCCCACGTATTTCCAATCAAAAATAGCAAAAATATTTCAAGCTCAAGAATACATGCATGTAAGTCCTTTAACCCCTCCCCACACTTAAAACATTACATTTCACTCGATGTAAACATATAAGGCAAGAACGGTAAAACTTAAGGTAAGAGGTAAAGTGACTCCCATTTATCTGCATAGTTACCATTGGTATGACACAATCCCATGTATTCGTCTAAAAATGGTTCCAAAATTGGTTCTGGAACCGGAGGTGGAGTGATGATACCTGGGCCTCGACCCTTCGAGGCCTGCGAGCTTCAAGGTTAGGGTAACATTTAAGGTCCAACCTGAGGCCCATAAAGGGATGCGTGATCCATTCGTAATTGAGGATATTATTGATTCCTACAAGGAAGCTATCTCCAGTTACCAATTATACTTGAATTACTATACATATCAAAGAAGAAAAAAGGAGTTCCAATCCTAAGGAAGGTCGGGTTCTCCTTCCCTATAAATATACAGGTTTGGTAAACCTTTATTCATTCAATACTCTCTCGAAAAAAGGCTTATACTAACTTAAGCATCAGAGTGTTTACCCCCCGGACACCGGGGGAATTGTGTTGCATATTGGACGCGATTCAGGGATCACGACGAGAGACCTCCATCGGTGGAAATAAGTTCATCAATTTGGCGCCCACCTTGGGGCCCGACTTTCTCGTGATCTCAAGAACGAATGTCTGATATTAACAACCCTCGACAAAGTCAGTGAATCTAGAACCAGCATGTTTACTCCACAGAACCAGCGATCCGCCCAGCAGCTCAACCTCGCAGACCAATGGCGAGAGGAAGACCCCGAAACACGCCAATTTCTGAACCTACTGTGATAAACCAAGCTAATAGTGGAGCACTTACCGTTCCACGAGCCACAGAATCAACAACTTAGGGTTTTGAAACTTTGAATCTGATGAATAGTGCTGGGTCTGAGACCTCACGCCAAACAGAAGCTAGGAGCCTACCACAAACAATTGTCATCCAGGAAAGGGCCACTGTTGGCACAGACTTTACGGTCTCAGTCCTTGAATATGGCCACCCTGAAGATGGCCACTTTACCAGCATCGAACCTTCTGAGGATGATGAGCCTATCATAGATACAAGGCTACCTCGAAGGGCATTCGAAGTTGACACCAGAAACACACAGGAAGCGGTACAGAGGCACGCATGAGTGGGTGCTCCTGACCCACCAATGTCGACCATCATGCAGGCCTTAAGAGCGTCAGGAGTCCGGTTCGCGACATCGGACAATCTACCTACCTCGGACCCCCCAACCTTAAATATGGGGATAAATTCGAGGACCTCAGAACCAACAACCATTCCATCACAACATGTGGCACCTCCACAACCCATAGTGCCTACATATGATCCGGCCATACCAAGTCACCTCACGGGACCAGGTATTCAAAAGTACCGAGGGAAGTTCGGGGCGTATACGCCCCAACCTCCCCTGGGGGTGCAAACTCCCGCTGGATCATACCCATATATATCATCAATATCAAAATCGGTATCTAGGATATATAGGAAACCTCAGTTACAACAAACT
>JAUOBV010179355.1:0-12141 GCA_032360425.1 Rubia occidens | reverse complement strand
ACACAAGTTATTAAATTATTAATATATGTGAAATCGATTTGGAATAAGGAAACAAAGTTTAAGTTGGAATTAATGTTGGTTTAGAAATAGAAATACAACAAGTTCGAATAGCTCTCATTCTGATTAATGGGTTCTGGTTTATGAAGAATTTCATATTGCCATAAATTTCATTTGAGTCATTCAGACAAAAATCTCAACCATCCAAAATCTTAATAATTACGGATCGAAATTTAGTTTTATGATGTAGAAAATTGGATGTAGCGTTGTGATTGTATACATGATCTGATGTACAGTATATAGAGGTACAAAAACATATACAGAGAAGGAAAGAAAATATAATCTAAATACAAGTATTAATAATTTAAAAGTTTCAAAAAAGTATAATCTAATTACAAGTAACTACAAGGAAATATAATTTAATTACAATTACAAGTAACATTCTCCATTCCATACGCCCCTCTCTGCCAAATGGTAATAATTTTCGCGGGAAAAAAGTTAATATCCCCGAGGGCAATATTACAGTTTTTTTTATTGGACCTCTGATCTGTAATAGTACAGACGATCAGTCAGGTTGACATGTAATTTAGATATCTTTGCAATATATTAGTTATTGTTAAAGGCTAGTTAAGTTGGATGTCAATTCCATTCATTGTAATTGCCGCTGAGCGTTTTTCTCAACATCTTGGAATGATTGATTTTTCAAAAGGTAACATTCTCCATTCCTTAATATATGAAAACAAATTAAGTTCTACTTACTCCCTCCGTTTTACTAAGAGTGACACACTAGGTTTAGACACTTGGATTTAGGTGAAGAAAATGAGTGGATGAAATTGAATATAGAAAGTAAAAAATAGAATGAGTGGATGAGAATGAAGAAATCTTGCTAGAAAGGAAAAGTGTGTCATTTAAAAAAATATCTCAATAAGGAAAGTGTTCCACAAAGCGGGAAACGGAGGTAGTACTTAATAATAAACATATGTATGGGCATATATGTTACCATTAGTTTGAAAAATCAAGCATGGTCCAAAAGCATGTGAAACTCTGAATTTACACGCACAAAATAAGGCTAAAAGTTTGAACAAAAATACTACTCTCGCTAGATGTGACACTATAAATTTAAATGATTGAATTTAGGTGAAAGAAATAAGCGGATGAAATTAAATTTAAAAAAGGAAAAGTAGAATGAGTGAATGAAATTGAAGAAATATTGCAATAAAAAGTGTGTCAAATTTACAAAATCAATAAAAAGAAAAGAAAAGTGTGCCAGATAAATTGAAACAGACGGGTAGTACAATGACCTTCCAAAAGCATGTGAAACTCTAAAATTACGCACGAAAAATAAGACCATGTATTGGCACACTAATTCATACAATAACTCATAAGTATTAGTACAAAAAATCATGCTAACTTTTTTTTCTCTTTGTTTTTATAAACTTTATCTTTTCTTTTTATTTAATTTATTGCACTACTAAATTGTGTTCTCCATCCGTCTCTCTATAAGTGTCTTACCACTTTTTTATAAAATAATTTATGGATAATTTTATAAATTCAATATCTTAAATATAGCATAACAAAAAGAGAAAATATCCTATTAAACCGACAAATGGATAGACCAATAAAAATTTAAATCACCTGAAGGAAAGGAGACCGGGGGCCAGAGAAGGAAAGGAGATGGGGGCCAGAGGAGGGAAGGAGATCGGGGCTAGAGAAATAAAGGAGAGCCGGGAAAAGAGAGTGACATCGGGGCTAGGAAAGGAGAGTCGGGAAAGGAAATCGAGGTGGGGCTGGGAAAAGCAGGGCGACACTAAGCTGCGTCGGGGTGGAAAGGCGGGGCTTGGACGACGACAACCAGGGTAGGGTGGCGCGACAGGTGGGACGATGATGGCTAGGGGAGGGTGGCGCGATCTGACCATGCTGGGAAACGCTTATTACGCAGGAGAAGACGCAGAAAAGCTACGTGAGAAACTGCTAGAGAGTTGGAGAATACGTCGAAGAAGAAATCGGCGAACCCCACGCCGGCGAACACCACCACCGCTCATCGCTGTACACCTTTACGGCAGGGTGATTAATATGATACTTAAATTAATTTTAAATTCTAATTAATTATTATTAATTACAATAAAATATTATAAACTATTAAATTTTATTATTTATTTAAATAAATTCAAATTACATAAATTATTTCAATAATACAAAATACAAGACGTGATTACGTAAAATAGACGATGTGATATAGCGATTCACTTAATTTTGCTTCCTTTCCTTTTCTTTTCTTTTCTTTTCACTTTTGTTGTAAAGGGTAAACATTTCATTAAATTTAAAACCATTTAAAATTTCTATCATTATTATTTCGTATCTGAAAACAGTTTTTGAATTATGAGAACAAGAATTTATTTCTTATACTAGTTTAGAACTGAATTAAATTTAAATAAATACAAACTGAATTTTGAACTAAATTTAAACAGAATGAGTAGTAAAAATATACTGAAAATAAGTTAACTGCCATAATTCAAAATTTATTGAACTGAATTGAACCTAAATTTAAATAAATAAATATACTAAATTGAACTAAATTTAAATAGATATAAATATATTTAACCTAGCTTTTGTCTTTTTACCTTTTATAAAACTGTTTATGAATAAATTTCAATTTATATATGAAATACAAAATCTTTTTTCAGTCAAAGTTGTTGAACTTTGATCATATTTTTTTATTATAAATATATGGACAACAATATTATCGTATGAGATATTGTTAGATTCGTCGTGCCATGCAATTTTCAAATACATATTTTTCATTTACCGTTATTATAAGTAATTATACAGTATATAATTACATTTAAACTTGGAGATCGTGGAAAACATTTCGTATCAAAAGGTGACAGAAAATTTTGTATGTTAGGAAATGTTATATGTTAAAGTGTTGGCCAAATCAAATTTTGACACGTGTTTCGGAATTTCTATATTTAATAAAATGAGGGGTGTCTTAGGAAGAAATGAGTGATTTATGAAACATGTGTCAGAATCTAATTTGACCAAACACCCTAACATGCAACATATGCTAACATATAAAATTTTCTCCAAAACGTGATGGTGATGACGAGGGTAAAATGATGTTAGGATCCAGACCACCACGTTGTATGAACAGATGCATGCATTGTCATTCCAACGTTTCCACCTCACCATAACAGCTAAAGAGCTTCTGCAAAATCAGGAAATGCAGGGACCTTTGACTGAGCGAATGAGTATTCACCAAAATAACTGAACAAACATGGAGGGGGGGAGTTCAAAATTTACTCAAAATACATGATGAAACCAAATAAATGTGAATACCAATGTGTAGCACTGCTGCACTGCACTCGTGAATTCTCTATAAATCCTCACAGCCTAGCCAGCTGCAATTCACCTCACAAGCTCACATCTTCTCAAATTCCATTTTGCTTCATCTTCTCTCCAAGGTTAAACCCATCCATCTTCACACTCATTTTCTCCTTTCTCTGATTTCTTTTGATCATTATTTCCCAACACCAAGTTTCGTGTTTTTGCAGATGGCCGCTGACGATCTCTACCAAATTTCAAACAAAAAACTACGCAGGCTGATGCAGGAGGATCTGGAAAAGGCAAGGCTCCAGGGGTGGCAAGAAGGCCAAGAAAAAGAGTTGAGAAAAATCCGGAGAGATCTGCGATACCAGCAGTACTTTGGAGAGGAAGGCAAGAACATTTTGGAGAGCAATGCACAGGCCATCCAGTGGTGGATTAACCTCACAAGGGGTAGAATCGGTGATTGCCAAGCTGCTATCAACCAGCTCCAGCAGGAGATAAAAGTCAACAGCTATCTGTGGGTGGCAACGTTTGAGGAGCTGGATTACGCCCACGAAATGTTAGCTGATGGTGGTGGACATGTGAGAATCGCAGGTCCACCGGAGATAGTAGCTAACGCAAGGCCTCAGGTGAATCCGCCGTTGCCGAGTTCCAGGTCATTCGAGGATGCAGCAGGGCCGTCTGGGCAGAACCAGTGACGACGACGCGTGATGATGATGGTGATTATGAATAATGAACTTGCTGGTGGCAGTTTGATTAGCATTCCAGATTGTTGTTGTTTTTGTTTTGATTGTTGTTATTTTGGTTAAAATAGAATGCTTGAATCAAGGAGATTACAGAGTGTCTTAGGATTTCCTTAAATGCATCAAAGTTCCGTTCTTGACTTTCGTTGAGTTCTTCGTTTCCAGCACGACAAGTAATTCTACTTATGTTATGCCTGAAGGTAAATTTACGATGAACTGATGTTTTTGGAATCTCGTATTCGTTGTTTACCACCTGCCACTTGCATTGATTATGAACGCCGTGTTTTCAGTTTAGGATGTAGAATGCCTTACACAAAAGTAGTGGTGGAACCATGATAATATTTCGAGCAAAAAAAATGAATTTAAAATTTTCTAGGCGCTAAATTACACTGACAATTTTTTTCCTGAACATTTCATTCAACATATTCAAACAAAATTTGCCTATATATTAAAGTGAGTATAAAATAATTCAATTTTTATAAATACGACAAATTACACTTACAATTATTAATGAATTAAAAATAACAAAAATAAGATTCTATAAATAAAATTAGTGAGCAAATCACATATATAAATCAATTTGACCAATTGAAATCAATTTATGTCTAAAATTAATTAAATTGATTTAATAACTTGGTAAAATAACATAGTTAATTGAAAATATATATGCACCTTTATTGAGTTTTTCTAAATTTTAAAAAATATCATATCCATCAGCTTTAATTTGGAAATGAGATAATGAGGAGTCTATGATGATCTTCTCATCTTAATTAATTATGGTAGTAAAAATTCACTACAAATTACAATTAACTTAATTCTTTCTTGCCCCAATCACTATATAATAGAAATTGTTTGCTTTCTAGATGGTGTTGTCAACTGTGATATTGAAGTCATTTTAACTAACCTAAATCCAAATTATCTAAAAATAACATACTAATATTCTAATATATTACTGATTTAATTATTTACTATATATAATCAATCATAACTTATACTAATATTATAATATACTATTTTAAATTCTTTACTATATTTAATCAATCATAACTTCTTAAAATATACTTCTTAAAATATAATTAAAAATACAAATATCTCATTGTAATATATATATATATATATCTGAAGAAAATTTAAAGAAACACATAATCTGAAATAACAAAATGTTCGGATTTTTTTATACAGTGATAGAGTACTTCTGATAGAAATATGTATACATATTAATTATTTTTAATTTATACATGACAAACTCTTGTTTTAGACCGACTAACTGTTAATTGAGGACATTTTATAATTAGTGAGACTAATAAGATCATTTGATATTTATTTTTATTTATTGCAATGAGATACATATAATTATGATTGCCTTTTTAAAAATGAATATCAACATATAAATAATTAATTTTAAAATAATTTGAATGAAATATTATGAAAATTATCAAATTTTATTGTATTCAATATTCAATAATTTCTAACTATCTTATATAGTTTTTCTTAGATGACTAAACTTAAAATTTTAAATAAAATTCTTTGTTTTCAATTTAAATGTAAGACACGACATGGAAAAAAACTTAATTCTAATATTTTAATTAATAATATCGGGCACGCACGATGGTACTCTACTAGTAATGAGTAATAATTTTGTTATAAAAAATAATCACATTCTAATTAACAAAATAATCAGGTAATAGTATTTTCACCACCACTTTCCGGATGTAAATAAAGGAAAGGAAAAAATAAAACAAAATTGCAGTGAAAGCGTGAGTTGGTGAATGCTCAAACGATCTATTCAATCCCAAACAACCGGAAAACTCAAAGACGGGCCATTTGAAACACGAAGATTCGAAGCTGATTTGGGTTTTAATATGAAATCTGGCCTTTGTGTTGTATGGCCAATTGGGTTTTAACCAACTCTACTAATCAAAATGTCGTCGTTTTGATGTCGAAAGACAAAATTTTTTTAAAATTTCAGGGCTGTCGTCTTCTTCGACGAGAAGACTAACAGGGAGGTGGAACTGGCCGTTCAATGGGGGAGGAAACCATATTTTCCGGTGGCGGCTAGACCTAATTACTGTGCCACCGGATCTTAGGGGGGCGTCAGCACCCCCTCGCCCACCCCTGCACAAAAGGACTTGGAAATAACAATACCTTCGTCACAGCTTGGTTTTCTATATATGTATTGCTTGATTTAGCCTGTTTTTGTTGTTTAGGAAGCTGCAAATGATCTTGTGGACTGTGTAAATCACCTGCATGAATGCATTGTTCTGAAATTGAAGTCTTTTATTATAAATCAACCTGCACCTGCATGTAAATCACCTACATCAAGATTTATATTATTATACGCAAAAACTGAAGTCTTTTAGATGTATTTTGGTGAGATTGAAATAAGTTAAGTTATATATTTTCCAAAAATGAAATAAGGTAAGTTATATATTTTCCAAAGACCTGTGTTTTTCTTGGAAATATTTGAACCAAAGTATTTTGTTTCTTTCCTAAGTTTAGGATTACCAAATATATCTTCGGTCTTACAAATATATATATGGATGGCTAGGATTTGGTGTTAAAATAGGTGTATGATTAAGGGTGTCAATTGAACCCTTCCCATATAAATATATGCAAAGCAAAGCAAAGCTGTTAGACCCGAAAATCAACCATGGCGGATCGCCTCAGCCGGCTCCCTCATGAAATTCTGGATCACATCCTGTCTTTCCTGTCCATCCACGAAGCTGCAAGAACATGTGTTCTGTCGGCGTTTTGGAGACACCGCTGGCTGTTTGCCGGTTACTTAGATTTCGACCTTTCTGCTAGAATCCTTTACCCACCACTGAGTTTCAAATCCTGCACCCATGAAGCCCTAGACTGTCCTTCCCATATAATTTTTATTCCAAAAATGGAAGTGAACAATGATGAGTTACCTAACCACAAGGAATGGAACAGCAGCTTCTTCGGATGGGTAAATTGGATGCTGAATTATCATCGCCATCACACCAAGGAGGCCCCGACGCTTAACAAGTTAAGGATTAAGTATCCGCTGTTTTTGGACAATGAGTGTAAAAGCCTGATCGATGCTTATCTCTCCTATGCATTCGCAAGGAGGGTGCGGAGTTTGGAACTGGATTTCTTACTATTTCACGGTACCAAGTACTTGATTTTTGATCATCAGTATTATTTTTTCCCTACTAGACTCGTTGCTGAAGCTGATAACTTGAGTTGCTTGAGATCATTAAGTTTATCAGGTGTAAATGTGTCCCGGCAAGACATTGACTGTATCTTGTCCAAGTGTCCTTCTCTCGAGAATCTCAAAGTGTGTCTGGCGAGTAAATTGTCCAGTGTCGAGATCAGCAGTTCACATTCTGCTCTGAAACATCTGGAGATAATAGTATGCAATTGTCCGCGATACATGCCTTGTCTCTCTCACGTTTACTAGCGTGGAGAAGTTAGTGCTAGAAAACAATCCAAATCTTGTGTCTGTATGAGTGTCTCACTGGTATCGCACTGACGGTGCAACACTTCAAATGCTTTCCAACAGCCTATCCTCACTGCAGATTCTTACCTTATCTCTAAGTTATAATCATGGTGAGGTTAGTCGAAACTCAATTTCGTTGATTCATTGCAACAAAAACTCAGTACTGTATTGGTTTGTGAATTGATGTCGTTTGGTTTGGTTTGCTTTAAGGTTTTTGACCAGGTTCCCCAACTAAGCGAGTTGAAGCAGCTAACCTTGGTTGTTGCTCCACTGCGAGTAGATGTCTTCTTCCGTTTAACTACTCTGCTAGGTTTGTCTCCCAATTTGGAGAAGTTAGTGTTGGAGTTCGTAAAACCGGTGGGTACATTTTAATTTGTTTGGCATCTCGCATTTACTCGAATTAGTTATGTTTTTTTTAAATCTTTTGACTGTGTTATTGTCTCTGTTTTTTCAGAAATTTGAGGGGAAAATAGAATACAGCAAAGTTGCGAAGGTTCCTCTGCAACACCTTAAAGCTGTAGAGGTGCTCGGATACTGTGGGGAGGAGTCAGAGGATGAGCTCCTGATGTGTGTATTCGAACATGTGGTGGTTCCTATAAAAACATTAATCTTCGATCCTCATACATTAAGGCGAGACAATGTTGTCGTGGACAAGAAAGGGTGGAAAATCAAAAGTGATGAAAAGCGTGTCGAGTTGCTGAAGAGATTGATATCTTCATCCACTGAACTCATAGTTTTGTAGAGGTGTGTGCTTGATGAATGGTTTTGTTAGTACGTACCTTATTCTTAATTAATAGGGATTGATGATTTTGTATGTGTTGCTACAAAATTGGTTACGGATTCTAATGATGTAATGAACTTATGATCGATTTCCAGATTGTTTAAAAATGGATTCAGTTTTGATTGCTTTATTACATCCATTTCTTGGTTGGCTGGTTTGGTACCTAAGATTGTCGATCAACCTTATTTAAACCAAAGATCTTAAGCACCACTCTTCAAAATCAACGCATTCTTCAAACTTGTCATGCAAGATCTGCTGCAGAAATCAGAAATCCAATGCAAAGCTGTGACTAATGATGCTATTTTTGGGGCTGAATTTTGGCTTTCAGAGCTTCAATCACTGCTGAAGAAGTCCTCGTCGCGCAATTTTTCCACCTTGTAGAGCTCATTTGCAGCTGCAGCTATTGGCGTCGGCTGTGAAACTGATTCAGGTAGTCCCAGCGCGAGCCGGAGGTCCGGGAAAATAACAGATAAATAATACTTTTAATGTTATTACACAAACAGAAAAGAAAAAAGAGTTGCATTGTAGTAATCTGATACCGTATACCTGTTCATAATATAAAAATAATATATACATGTATAATCTAGCTTGCTGCAAATGCTGTCCATTAGGAGCAAGAAAGTGGGTTATCCAAGCCTGATGAACGCGAAAACTCAACTAAAAACACCGGTAAAAAGCCTCTTGAAACAATCCGAAGTAAACAATGATTCTGAGATAAACTTATAGCAAGCACACATCAGTTAGTACTTAGTTTCATATGCTCTAGGGCTTGAGTTCGCGAATTGTTAATTTAATCTGACATAATATATCAAAATGGAAAAAATTATTATGTATTTCATGAACAATATCTTTCATGAAACTGAACAAGCACGCGGTGTAATCATTGGACTACAGCCCACGAGTTGATTCGCTGTATTCGTCAGTTTGAACCCTAAACCTTAAACCCAACTTCCTGGAAAATGACAGATAACCGAAAACTATTAGGCTGGCAATGAAACAGAAAGAAAGAGGTACACTGTAGTAATCTGAGATCCTAGCTATCTACAAATGGGAACTGATTTAATGAAGTTCTGATTTTAACATCAGGAAAATCGAAGAGGCGCATAAAAGAGCATAATTCCTCGCCACTCGCGCAATAGCTGAAACATTAACAACAGTAACAAATTAGGTCTCAATTCTCCATTTTTCCTCATGCATTCTTACAGAAATGTACAAGGTTAAAAAAAAAGAATCTTCCATACCGTTAGAGTTATAATGGAAGATTACAAATGGCCATATAACCAGATAGATTCTGAGAAGAACTCATGGCAAATCACACATCAGTTAATTTCACATGCTCTAGGGTTTGAGTTGC
Organism: Rubia occidens; assembly: GCA_032360425.1. Classification (NCBI taxonomy): domain Eukaryota; kingdom Viridiplantae; phylum Streptophyta; class Magnoliopsida; order Gentianales; family Rubiaceae; genus Rubia; species Rubia occidens. The sequence goes on along the minus strand of JAUOBV010179355.1, from coordinate 2,479 downwards.
ACAGATCAGTAATTTATACAGACATAAAATACTAAAAGGGATGCATTTTTTTTTCTTATCATGTGTCAGAAAAACTCTCTTTTCTTAGACATGAAATATTAAAAGGATAGATTCTGGTTTGATTTTCTCAGGAAATAAGGATGCATATGCAGTAACCTTGCTCCTTTCACATATGGAGTCTTTCAGGTCATTCACTGGCGCCTTCGCCATCATCATCCTCGACCAATTTATCCCCATCTGAAAAGCTCGAGTACCAGTATCCGTCGGCTGATTTCAGCCCCGCATCAGGACCAGACCGAAACCTCAATCGAGTCAGTTAAATGCAGGTTTTTTCTTGGTTTAGGTTCTTAAGATTTGAGCTATGTATGTAATGTCTTTGTTGGTTTAAAACATAGTAAAGTAATGGATTTCAGAATCAAAATACATAGTAAACCAACACTAGTAAATGAAAGAGTGATGATTTCCTTCGAAGACAAAAACCCTTAACCTGCTTCATTAATTAAGGTACGTACTAACAAATAAACATTCATATACTACAAAACAATGAATTTCCTTGATCAGTCAAAGTGATTAACTGCCCAATTAAATACTTTCAAATATAGGCAGCAGCAGAAGCAGTGTAAGAATTTCCTCTCCTAAAAGGGTTCCTTATGGGCACCAGAAAGTGACAATCAATTTACCTATACATCAGACCCCGTTAAAACCAAATGATGGGCTCTGAAAGTGAGGGATTTCGTCTCTACTCTGCAAAACAATGAATTCAACCGATGATGGTATCACTTTCTTCAGCAGCTCGGCATGGCTATCGGAACTCTTAAGCCGAGGATCAAAGATTATTGTTCGTATAGGAGCCACAACATGTTCCAATGCATATCTGATGAGTTCATCTTCAGCCTCCTTCCCGCAATATCCGCGAACCTCAACAGCTTTAAGACGTGGGAGAACAACCTTGGAACCTTTTTCGTATTCTAATTTTCCCTCATATTCCTGAAAAAAAACACAAGAGTAGACTATTAATATCAACACATGAGTAAAGAAAGAGAGAGAAAACTCAAAGTTGATGCGAGATGCCAACCGCCACCCGTACTACAAGCTCCAATACCAACTTCTCCAGATTGGGAGATAATCTGAGCAGAGAGGTTAAGCGAAGGGGGCCTCGATTGAGCAGTGGAGCAACAATTAGGGTCAGATGCTTCAACTCACTCAGTTCAGGAACCTCATCGAAAACCTAAAAGCAATGCAGAGTACATATTAGAGTACTCTCGTGGACTTGTATCATAAAACCAATCGGTACTGTGCAATCGTTAATGAGACTAACCTCAGCATCAGTATTTCTGAGGCATAGGGTGAGAGTGTGGAGTCTGGATAGGCAAAGCAGTCGAAATGCCGGATCAAAATGCGGGTCCCAATACGAAAAGCAAGCAGACACAAGCTTTGGATTGTTTTCTTGCGCTAAATATTTCAGGACACAATCAAACGTGAGAGAGACCAACATCGGATTGTTTACCACCTCTAAGTCAGGGATTATACCCAACGTGAGAGAGACGAGACATGTATCGCGAACAACCACATGCTCTAATTCTTTATAGCAGTTGAGTATCTCCACATGTTTTAGGGCAGGACATGAACTGCCAATTTCGACACTTTTCAATTTCTTCGTCCCTAACACTTTGAGATCCAGAGAGTGACAGTTGAGTAAGATAGAATTAAGGTCTTGTTTGGACACACTCACACCTGATAAACTTAATGATCTGAGGAAACTCATATTTTCAGTTTCGGCTACGAGTCTGATCATAGGGAAACGGTAAGGATTGAGGATGTTAAGATCGCAATGTGGTAAGAAATCCAACTCCAAAACTCGGACTCTCTTTGCGAATGCATAGGACATCCATTCATCGATCTTTCCATGGAGGTGTTTGTCCATATCCAACGGGAACTGAATCCTTAACTTCTGAAGCGGCAAGGCCTCCGCGCGGCCGCGATGAGATTGCAGAACCATGTCTACCCTGTTGAAGAACCTGTCCGTTAATGCACCAACGTTAATGTTTCGATCCTTTGGTTTGATGAATCCACGAGTGTTGAAATCGAAGTTGCCGACAAACAGCCAGCGGTGTCTCCAAGACGCCGACAAAACACTTGTTCTAGAAGCTTCTTGCATGGGCAAATATGATAGGATATGATCCAAAATTTCATCAGGGAGCTGGCTCAGCCGATCCTCACCTTTTTTTCCTAGCCACGTACGTAGAAGTGTATAAACAGGAATCAATTCTAACTCCCATGAGGGAAAAAATGTAAAAGAGAAAACCGCCATGCTCTAATTTTTGGGTTCATGACATATATATTTATATCGGGGGAGGGTTATTTTAACACCCTTATTTTAATACCTATTTTAACACCAAATTCCAACCATCCATCTAACATGATCCAATGGTTGAGATTAATTTACTAAAAATAGATTTACTAAAAATAGATTAACATG
>JAUOBV010179139.1:0-12142 GCA_032360425.1 Rubia occidens | reverse complement strand
CTTGGCCTTTCAACCTATCCCAGCTTTACTTTGCATTTTTGCTTAAGTTTCCCTTTCTGGTTTCCAACTTAGCTGGGTATATATATTATTTTTATTTTATTTTTCCCCTTTTTACCAATTTTTTTGTGTGCCACAAAAAAACCCAAAGTTGGGTTTCACACTACAAAAAATAGTGAAAAAGAAAAAATTACACCACCAAAGTGTTAAAACACACCCCTAATTACAATTATCAAAAAGGTGCCCTCACACCTAAAAACAACAACCAACTAGAAAGTTCAATATCCAAATGGGGAAATACCAAAACAAAGGAAAAACACAATCATCAAAATCATCCAAACACACAATAATCATAAACTAGGTCGCAACTAAAGGAGATGCTACTATAGGGGTGTTCCAACTTCTCCCCCCACACAGAGTTAATTTATTGTCCCCAGTGCATTAACCAAGGGAAAAGTTAGAATCACCGAGAAATTATCAATGTTTTCACTGATGTCTGGCTTCCTTTCCCTGCCCGCTCGAATATGGATGGCAGTAGCCTCTCCCGATGCCTGATGTACACAAACTGTCGCTAATCTCCTTGATGCTATCCCACAAACCACATATATCCCCTGTTAACTGAAGTAGGTATCCGTCCAACCTTTCAAATCTGTCCGCTTTGTCCCACTCATGGTGATCCAATTGAATGCCAAGCCTATGAATGTCATTCCTAACCCCAAAGATGGAGTTCCCCAAGGATTATGCCCAATCTGGTCCATGCAGCTGATGAGTCCACATTTGATAAGAATAGGACGACTAAAAGCCCAATGACTCGTGCTCTCTAAAGGGGCTATACTCTGGGTGCTACCAGGGGTTGTTCTGATGTTGAGAATGGCCCAATACACTGTGCCTGGAGGGATTAGGGCACAAGCCAGGTGGGGGCCCAAGTCTGGACTATTCAAAATATTTATATTGGGACGAGATCCTTATGAATATTAAAAAAAACCTGATGAGGGAGTGGTAATCCAAATACCTTTCCAAAGCTAGGCGGTGGCGCTATGGGGTGCTCAAAATATGGCGGGGGAATTATCTGTTGGTATGCTATTTGTGATGGGACAACCGTCTGCTCAATGGACACAAACTGTGCAGAATACATCGAGACCTACTCGTGATCGTCCTCATCCTCCTCCTCTGAGCCATCCTCTTCTCCCGGGTAGTGACTGTGCAAAACCACATCCGAACCTGCATCTGGCTCAGTATCTAATGCCAAATGTGGTGATATCTTTGCTCGAGGAATATACAGAAACCCTCATAAGATGAGTCAAAATAGCTCCAACACCCAAAATGGTTCCAAATTTGAGTTCTTTGGGTGAAAAATCCAAATTTGGCCGTAGCAATCTTTGTTTTTTTGGGAAAATTTGTGATGTTTATGAGGCTGAGAGTTAGTGGGTTGGATATAGCTTAGAAAGACAAATTTTTGTATCTAATGGGGGTGAATCGGATGAAAATTTAGGGAGTTATAACCAAAATAGTGGAGAGGTTTGCTATGGAAATTTAGGAGAGGAAGAGGAAGGAGAGGAACAGGAAGAAGAGGTTAGTGTGAGAGAGGGGTTATATAGGTGAGAGGGATGGGTTTGATAGGGTGGAGAGGGAGGTGGCATGGATCCAAAGGGAGATCCATGCCAACAAGTGGCGTGCCACATGCTACGTGGGGGAAGGGGGTGGGAGGTCTATGCCAGGCTTGAGGTGGCACAAACATCTTGTGCCGATGGGCTCTGGCACGCCCCACTACAATTTTCTTCCATTTTTTCTTTCATACCTACACCTAAAAACACCAAAACCAAGAGTAATATTTTTCCAAATATAATATATGGCCGTATTTTTTGAAAAAAACACCACCGAAAATTCATACACTCCCAAAATTTTAAAAGAAAATATTTTAAATAAAAAATATAACATAAAGCACCGTATTTTTATTGTCACATTCACGAATTATTATTTCATGCATTTTTGGGAAACTAAAACGAAGAGTTTGATGGGTTACCAGAATCACGTTCCTTGACAGCACCAACAACCACGTTCTCGTGGACAGGTGTCCACATTACCTTAGGCTTACCCTTAATATTTGGAGAGACATACCGATCATGCCCACATTTCTCAATTACTAATACATTCTGGTTGATTTTGGGAAACAAAAGGAGTTTAGGAGTGATTAATTCCTTAACCCGCTTCTTTTTCCGCAGCAAGTTAGTGTGCAATATAGGAGGCAAAGCATCTTCAATAACACCAAAAGAGACATGTTCATTAACAAATGTATAATTGCATGGTTCATTCATATAAGAAAGAGCATATAAGGTTTCAATGTCGGGTAACACCTATTCATCTTCAATCAAACAAGATTCATCATGTTGAGCATGTTTCTTACACAAAGTTATGCCTTTACAAACAAGAGAAGGCTTAGGTGAATCATGCTTAGACTTGTAATTATCAAACCCAACTCTATCCACGTTATCCTCTAAGGTTAGTGTTACCGAATGAACATGGATCGTAGTCCCTGATGTTTTGAGAAAAGATCTCCCCAATAAAACTGAGGGTGCACCACCATCGTGCACTACATCAAGGATGTAGAAGTCCACCGGAAATACCAATTTTTCCACTTGGACCATCACATCCTTCACTAGTCTACGGGGACTAGCTTGGGATTGATCTACTATTTGGACAATTATCCTAGTCTCTTTAAGTTCGCCTATTTCTAGGTTTTCATAAATGCACGAAGGAATGGTATAACAGAAGCTCCAAGATCAATCATAGCATTTTCCACCAATTTACAACCTAAAGAAATAGGAATTGAAAACATTCTGGGGTCATCGCATTTTGTAGGCAAATTTTTATTGTTAAGAGTGGCGACTCCCCCTATTTTCACTTTACCTACTTACTTAAGTGGTTTATTCCTCGTTCTTGTACATGCAATTTTCAAAAAAAAAAATCATACTAGGGAACATGTTCAATCAAGTCTAAGATCGGGACACTAAACTCTACCTTCTCAAATATTTTTCAGATATGATCATCATTGGTTGGCATCTTCGGCCTTCACCTAAGTGCATTAGGGAAAAGTGGTGGGAGATTAACCCTTGCCTTGGGTGTTGGAATCTCCTTGATGGGTTCCTCCACAACCAATTCTTTCTCCTCCAAGTTGGTTCTATTGCTGTCCATGATTAAATCATCCTCTTGAGATATTTCCTTCTCGAGCTCATGCATCTCCTTCTCTCTTATCAATCTCAAAGCACTAACATACTGCTGATTGATCTCCAGGTGGGAAAGAAGTTTTCCGGACTCTTTGGCTGCAAGTCAGCTTACCGAGGTGGCAAGTTGCCTGGCTTGAATCTCAAGATTCTTGATGCTCAAGACTGCTCTAGTCCCTAGATCTTCAATTTCTTGCCTTGTGTGCTCCACAAAGAAATTATGCTTCTTAGCCAATTGAGAGATTAATTAAAGGATTTCCTCTCAGTCCAACTTGTAGAGTGAGGCATTGTTGTTTGAAGGCCCTTCTCCCATTGGATAAGATTAAGGTGGAGCTTGCCCACCTTTGTTTTACCATTGCATTTGGTTCTTATTGCATCAATGGATGTTTGGGTGATCGCGGTACCTAGGGTTGAAGGTGTTTTCATAGTAATCTTGCATTTCTCCTCCCTGGTTTCCACAAAACCCTTGTTGCTCCCTAGCAAACTGTGGCCTATTTCTACCATTGTTGAAATCCAACAATGGTAGGGTACACATCTATGTGGGTACACATCTCTGTGATGATTAAGATTACAAACACCGCACACATTTTCTTGTTGAACTCCCCTTTTCACGAACTCTTTCATCATGAAGGCAAGAGCTTAGACTTGCTCCTCTAACTTCAGGGATTAAGATGGTTCATCCATAGGCTTCATCCTAGACCATGTACAAAATTTCATTGTTCCATTGTTCCATTTCCTCGAAGAGTTCCATTGCTTCCATTGGGCTCTTGTTGGAAATCGAAGTTTTGCAAGCCACCATACGCATGTCATTATCGCACAATCCTTCAAAGAAATAGTAAACCAAGTCTCCTTCCTTGAATGGATGATACAGACAACTAGCCAACAATCTCTTCAAGCGCTCCCAACACTCATAGAGGGACTCATTAGTAAATTGAGAGATGTTGGAAAACTGTTTCTTCAATCCCGCCGACTTTGAAGCTGGAAAGTAATTTTTTAGAAAGTGATGCTTTATATCTGTCCAAGAGGTGATGCAAACGAGGGGTAAATAGTATAACCAATATTTTTCCAAATCACTAAGTGAAAGAGGAAACACCCTTAGATTGTAGTTTTCTTTTGAAACACCCGTCGGTTTCTCCTTGGTACAAACTAGGTGAAATTCTAAGAGATTATTGTTTGGATCTTCTCCGGCCATCCCATGAAAAGTTGGCAAGTAATGAATCATACCGCTCTTTAGTTCCTATGTCACATTTGGTGGCAACGGTGGGAAGATGATGTATAGCAGTTGATTGTCCAAGTTTGGGTCTATCAACTCTCTCAAAGCACAATTGTCCTCTACCATTTCTTCTCTATCTACGGCTACCAAAAGTGATTCTTGTGGAACTTCTGGCCTAGGTCTCCTCTTCCTCCCCCACCTATTAATTGTGAAATTTTCCAGACTATGTAAAACTCCCAAGTTCTTAGAATGGGTATGTACCATAAGCCAGGAATGAACAATGGCTAACTAAAATCAACACTAGTAAAAAAGGTTAGAAGTAACCAGAAACAAGTACAAAATATTAACAACAAAATCCAACAAAGCAAAACAAAAACGAAAATAAAGACAACACTACTTATTCAACTAACCCATTAAGAAAGCTAACTACTAGACCTTTAAATTACATCCCTAGCAACAGCACCAAAATTTTACCCACCCCCTCCCGAGGTCTCTAATAAACCATGGGAGATCTACTAACTTGAGAGGAGGACTACTATTATACTACCAAGAATGGTAGATAGTGACAAGTATTGGGGTCATCTACAGAGATGTTAAGAATCTAGCATTCTACTAAACACAATTGTGGTCGGATCGCCAATACGACCATGTGTTAGGAATAAACAGTTTTGTAAAAATTACCATGAGGGGGAGGGGATTTTCAAATATCAACTTCTTGGCAATCAATGGAATAAAAAATATAAACAACACTCGGGGAATATTTTCATAACATGGTTGATGTTATTTCGGCAATCAATTTCATCAAATACATGAACTTAACCCTACTCTAGTGATTTTGTCACGTGGTATAGACAATGGTAAAACTTTCCCCTATCGTCACATTCAGGTGTCCGTATAAAACCTTTCATCATCATCGCAGCCACAACTAGGGTAATGCAACAATGGCTATGGCATATTACATAGTTCTGTTTCTCCCCCGTGCGATTAAGTTCTAGGCGACACACCTTGAATGAACCACCCCAAGGCCAAAAAAGGTAAAGAAAGTATCCATCTTATTGATGGCTTCTATGATTAACAAAATAATCCTAGTTTGATACCTACTCTGTCTCTACTTACAACCCTTCAGACTACTTTGGTTGGCTAACTATAGGTATAGTCGATTGTGAAAACTAACAATGGTAACCTTCGTGCACATGCCAAGTTTCGAACTATCGCACCCAAAACACATCTAGGTTTCCTTAACCATGGAGTAGCAAGAGTGCGCCAACATGAAAGTAGACTCGGTTGTGTGCAAAAAAAGTGTGACAATCATGAAATTTATAATAATATTAAGAACAAGCCAATATAATAATCACAACACACACTAAAATAAGTAGATCTAGAAATTTCATAAAAGAAACATCAACACATGTATACAAATATAGTCCCCAAGATAGATCCCTACTCCCTAACCATTGGACCCACGTATTTTATTAGATTAAACACTTTTAGACAAAAGAAAGATAAAAAGGTGAAAATAAAAGAAGTTAGAGAGAACTAAGACTGTTTTCTCTCGCTAGCCACCCACAAAGATCTAAAAATGAGCATAAACTTAAACTCCAGTACACAAAGGTCTATATTTGGCCTAAAAATAAGCCCAAAAAGTTGCTAAAACCCTAGCAGCTGCCAAGGCTCTTGTCGGGGCTGGACGTGCTAGCGCGGGGCACCGATTCTTGCACGGGATGTGCCGAACGTGCTGGGTGCATCCTGCATCACCCAGGGTGGGCCGCTGACTGGGTCTTTTTTTCTCATTTATGATCAACACCATGCATTATTTCGTGCCCCCCGTCGGCTGGAACCTTGTTTTGCTTACTACCTCGGCATGTCCGCGTCATTATTCACACCTTCTCGGCTAGTCTTGGCATTTGTGACTTGAAATGGCATGGGATTTATAGCTGACCGGATTTTGGCACAACCTGTGCCAGGTGATACGGGTTGTTCCAAGGCCCCCAGACACAAGTCGTACGGGTTATACTAGATTCTAGTCCGGGTGCGACCTTTTCAGGTTCGCATGGCTAAATTTTTCGCTCCACTATGGGTGAAATGTTTTTCCAATTTAGGAGTTCTTGCATTCAATTTCAAAGCGCTCGAGCAAAAAATCTCTCTAGCCACCTTCAAGTGCTGATTCTTCTCCGATTTTATCCTGAACTCCGTGCAACCTCAAATAAGATCACTCGGTTTCTTTTTTGGGCTTTTTGAACTTTTAATCCACCTTTCTTTGTCCCAATTCCTTCTACTATTATGATTTGGAGTTTGTGGCCTTTGATCTACTATGATCCTTTAGAATGGCCTTCGATATATTCTACCATTCTTGCGAATAACCTTTAAATATCTACTACCTCCATCGCGGATGACCTTCCACCCAAACAAAAGGAAAAAAGCACTCATGGGCAACCTACTAATGAGATGAAAGAGTAAGATATAGGCACACTTGAATACCAAGTGTCTTTTAGACTCAATTAAGTCTACAATATGTTTTATTTAGACAAATAAACCGAAAAGTGTTTGCCTAAACCCTTTGCCGTGCAAACCGAGATAAAACTAAAAATCAACCAAACAAAATATGATAATCAATGTGTTAAATTTATTTGATAATGCATTCATAATAGTGCACATTAAACACAATATTAATGTGAGTATTTAAATTGTCGAAGCTCTACCTATTTGCAGTTCCAAAATCGACATCTTACATTTAACCATTAAAACATCAGCCATAAATCAGTGACATAACCATCGATTCTAACCTTCAAATATCCCACATATAAACACCCCATCCATTGTGAACACCATTCATCAAACCGACGGCCATAAACTAGAAGTTGCCATCCGATGAAAAGTCGGTAAGCAGTGAATTATGCCGCTCTTGTGTTCCTATGTCACATTTGGTAGCAACGGTGGGAAGATGATGTATAGCAGTTGATTCTCCAAGTTTGGATCCATCAACTCTCTCAAACTACGGCTGTCCTCTGCCATTTCTTTTTCATCTACGGCTACCAAAATTTATTCTTGTGGAACTTCCGGCCTAGGTGTCCTCTTCCTTCCCCACCCACTACTTGTGAAATTTGTTGGACTATGTAAAACTCCCAGGTTCTTAGAACAGGTATGTACCATAAGCCAGGAATGAACAATGGCCAACTAAAATCAACACTAGTAAAAATGGTTAGAAGTAACCAGAAACAAGTAAGAAATATTAACCACAAAAGCCAACAAAATAAAATAAAAACAAAGACCACACTACTTAACCAATTAACACATTAAGCAAGCTAACTACTAGACCTTTAAACTACATCCCTTGTAATAGCACCAAAATTTGACCTGCCCCCTCCCGAGGTCTCTAATGAACCATGAGAGATCTATTAACTCGAGAGGAGGACAGTTTGGGGTCAAACATAAGAATTTGTGTGTTGGTCCTGTTCCCACTACTATAATAACATGAATGGTAGATAGTGGTAAGTACCGGGGTCATCCATAGAGATGTCACGAATCTAGTAATCTAAGAAACACAACTGTGGTTGGATTTCCAATCCAACCATGTGTTAGGAATAAACAGTGTTGTAAAAATTACCATGAGGGGGAATGGATTTTCAACTATCAACTACTTGGAAATCAATGGAATAAACAATATAAACAAGCACTCGGGATATATTTGCATAACTTGGTTGATGTTATTTCGATCATCGATTTAATCAAATACATGAACTTAACCCTACTCTAGTGATTTTGTCACCTGGTGCAGACAATGGTAAAAACTTTCCCCTGTCTGTCACATTTATGTGTGCGTATAAAATCTTCCAGTAGCCTCGCTTCCACAACTAAGGGAATAAAACAATGGCTATGGCATATTGCGCAGTTCTGTTTCTCCCCGTGCGATTAAGTTCCAGTAGAAGCACCTTGAACGAACCACCCCAAGGCCAACAAAGGTAAAGGAAGTAGCCATTTTATCAATGGCTTCTAGGATTAACAAAATAATTATAGTTTGCTATCTAATCTATCTCTACCGGCAACCCTTCAGACATCTTTGGTTGGCTAACTAGAGGCATGGTCGATCGTGATGACTAACAATTGTAATCTTCGTACACATGCCCAGTTTCAGACTATTGCACCCCAAATGCATCTAGGTTTCCTTAACCCGGGAGTAGCAAGAGTGCACCAAAATGAAAGTGGACTCGGTTCTGTGCCAACAAAGTGTGATAATCATGCAATTTATAAGGATATTAACAACAAGCCAACATAATAATCACAAAACACATAAAAATAGGTAGATGTAGAAATTACATGAGAGAAACATCAACACAAATATAGTCCCCAAGATAGATCCCTAATCCCTAAGCATTGTACACAAGTATTTCATTGGATTAAACACTTTTGGACAAAAGAAAGATAAAAAGAAGAAAAGAAAAGAAGCTAGAGAGAAGTGAGAGTGTTTTCTCTCTCTAGCCACCTACTAAGATCTAAAAATGAGCATAAACTTAAACACTAGTAGACAAAGGTCCATATATATAGTAGTAGGGAATTGGTCATATAAATAGGCCCAACAAGTGGCCAAAAACCCTAGCAGCCACCAGGGGTCCGTGCCGGCATGGGGGCATGTCCTAGCACGGGCCATGTCTGGTGCGACCCGCGTTACTCGGTGCGGACCGCCAATCGGATCCTCATTTTCTTGTTTATAATCCGTGCCATGCATCGTTTCATGCACCATATTGGCTGGAATCTTGTCTTGCTCAGTACTTCGGCATGCCCCGCGTCATTCTTCACACCCCGTGGGCTGGTCTTGACACGGGATGTGTAAAACGAAATATCGTGCTCCCATACTTAGCCCTTCTACTACCACGATTTGAAGTTCGTGGCCTTCAATCTACTGCCATTCTTACAAATGGCCTTCGATAGCTTCTACCATTCTTGCGAATGACCTTCAAATATCTACTACCACCCTAGCGGGTGGCCTTCCACAAAAAGATAATGAAAAAAACACTCAAGGGCAACCTATTAATGAGATCAAAGAGGAAGATCTATTCTGCTATGAATACTAAGTGTCAATTAGTCTCAATTAAGTCTATAAAATGCGGGATTTAGACAAGAACACCAAAAGTGATCATTTAATTGGTGCAAACCTAACTAAAACTAGCAATCAACCAAACAAAAGATGATGATAAATGTGTTAAATGCATCGGGTAACGCATGCATAATGGTGCATATCATGCCACGACAGCACAGGTAGTGTAAAAGCATGCGGCCCACGCTGTACATTTTGTGCAAAAGCATGCTTTTACACGAGCCGTATAAAAGCACGTGAGGCGCGAACTGGAGGTCTTTCTTGAGCACACTGAGCGTGGAGTTTTTAATCTTAGTCTTCTGAGTTCATGGTCGTGGAAAAGCACATGGTCTGCGCCCAGACTTAGTATCCTTGGCACTGGGGTTGGCACGGGCCGTGTAAATCTATATGGGTTGTGCCACTCTTCGACTTCTAAAGCTTGACTTTTCCATCAACTTGTATACGTTCTTGTAGTCGATTTTATAGCACTCGAGAAGACAAATCCAATGGTGCAACGCTTAGAGGCTGATTCTTCTCAGATCATTCCTACAAGTTGATTCAAACTCTTGGATCTCAATTCATCCACTTCTTTGTCTTCCTTGTTCGACCCTTCTATATTCTACCACGTTTTGACTCGTGACCTTTAGTCTTCTACCATCCTTGCGAATGGCCTTCTCTAAACTACTCCGAAGTACTCACGGGCAATCTACAAATAAGCTCACAAAATAGAATCTAGATGCTCGTAAGGACATAGAACCCATTAGATCTAAATAATCTACAAAATAAGGAATTTAGATAAGAAAACCAATGACGGTCATCTAAACCCCTTAAATGCTAATAAAAGATATGCTAAATGCCTAACAAAACACATGGTTCTAGAGTCTTATCAAAAGAATCTACGGCTTGGCTTAAAGCAAGTTTTCATTGCCTCAGCACGGTAGATGATTCAAAGAATCACTGTTGCCCAACACCAGATTGGCTCTTTGATAATAGTGTGGTCAATCAAGGCACTGATATGAAAGAAAAGTCCAAGAATGCTACTTATCTCAAGTACACCCTAGGTACTCTTTGGTATATGCCCAGGATGATTTACCAATGCCCCCCAAATAATTATTAAAGATATCTCGAGAACTTTATTCTTTCATGCTTCCTTAGTGAATAATCATTCCTGTCCCTCATTTATCACAGATTTCATGGCATCCCCCTCTCATCTTTAGAATTTAGCTTGTCCTTAAGCTAATTTTCAGAAAGTTGGTTAGAATAAATTCTTTTGAGTGTTCACCATGAATTTTGCTATCATGATTTGTCAAAGTTCTTAAACTTCTGTTTATCATAATTCTGAACTTTAAGAGCTTGCAACTTTTTCTTCTATGAAACCATTAGTTTATTCTTAACTTGTTCACTATGAGCTGTAATATCAATGATACCAACTTTTCCAATTCCTCCCAAGACAATTCCAATCTATTTTGTAAATAATCAACTCTGACTGAACATTCCTTCAGTTCTGGCTTGGAAACTTGCAACTGTTTAAGGAGATCCACATTTCCAGGACTAAATGCATCAAGCAATTCTCCTATAGATTCTTCATGACAGCGGCCGAAATAAAATTCTAAAAGAAATTTATGAGAATTCACATCCATGTTTTTAAGATGATTTCCTGAGAATCGTGAAGCACATGGAGCAGCGGCGGATCTGAGGGGGGCGAGCCGGTGCCGGTGCTCCCCTGCCAGCCCCGCCTAGCCCTGGTTAGCCCCGGCCAGGATCCCCCCCTAGTTCCGCCACTGACATGGAGCACAAGTTTTCTAGAAATGAAATCTTGCGATCTCTATTCCAGAATCACCACATGCTGAACTTTGTTAACATTTTTCAACATCTCCACGATGAATTCGTCAATTTCTTCATCGATGTCATCAATTATTTCCTCTTGTTTTGTCTCACCGATAGAAGAATCCTCACTAACCTTCTCATCATCTTTCAAATATGTTGATGCGAGATCATCGTTCTCCATTCTAGAAAACTTGAAACAATCACCGGCTGATAATCGAGATACTCTTGCGAAAGCTTAATGATCATCTATCTCATCGCTTGGACTTGCATATTTTGGTTCTTCATAACTTTCTCTATGCCGGATCATAATTACCAACAATGTGAATCAATTTTAATCTCTAAAACTCTTATTTGATGTTGCAGAGTTGGTTCTAAGCCTAATATCAACGCTTTTATCTCAGCCTCTAGACTTGAAGACTTTCGTATGTATTTTGAAGCTGCAAAGATGACTTTTCCTTGATTGTCTCATAAAATTGCTCCTGCTCCTGCTTCACCTGGATGTCTAATTGATGAGCCATCTATGTTGAGCTTGTATGATTCTGGAAATGCCCAGGGAGGATCTGACTTTTGTGCCTCTTACTCCTTCTTGAAACTAAAGTTTATTCAATCCTTAAGCTGCAGTATTCAATGAAACTTTGAGCTCTTTTGCTCTATGGATATCCTCATACATGTTCAGTATATGCTGCTTCATTCAATCTTTGTTTGTTTTAATTTCTTCATGCAATTATTTATTTCTTGTAAAGTCAAAAATACATCTCATGGATTAATTGTGTTGGCAATTTGTGAACTAAGTGAAAACTGATTCCTGCCATG
>JAUOBV010178816.1:0-12149 GCA_032360425.1 Rubia occidens | reverse complement strand
CCGATCACTAATTACATGAAAGTATTTAGTAGGTAAGAAGAACAAATGTTTAATTTGTTATTTGTTGACCTATCTCTTGAATATTTGTAGAGGTAGTCTTGAGAAAATTTCTTCCATGAAGAGGAGAACGTAGTACTCACATTTTTACTAACGAGGAGATTTATGTGGTGCCATAAATTAAATTTTAAGTGACACTTTTCAATATTCCCAATTACGGAACCAAATTAAAAAGAAGTAGTAAGATTCCTAGATAGAGAAAATAGGGAACCAAATTGCGTTTTAAAACTGGACCTTAGGAAAGCATTTGATAGGGTTAGCTGGTCTTTTCTTAATAGTGTTCTCCTTTTCTTTTCTTTTTTTGAGATAATAATAGGGTTCTCCATAGTTTCGGTTTTCATGGTCACTTTGTCTATTATATTATGAAGAACTTGTCCCAAGCTTGGTTCTCTTTCTTAGTTAATGGTAATCCAATGGGATTTTTTAGAGTTACTATAGGTATCAAACAAGGTGATCCCCTCTCTCCTTTTCTCTTTAATATCTTTTCAGAAGCTTTCACGAGAATTTTATGTTATATCTTTGAAAAGGGCAAGTTACAGTATTATTCTCTACCTAAAAATGCTATCCAAATTTCTCATCTTACATATGTTGATGATACTGTTATATTTATGCAAGCTAGTAAGTTGAATATGATTAGAATGAAATCTTTTCTAGGAGTTTTTGAGAACACCTCTGGCCAAAAGATTAATTATGATAAAAGTGAGTTCTATACTAGTAAAAATGCTACAGTAGCTAAAATTAGGCAAACAAAATCTATCTTAGGCATGAAAAAAGGCTCCTTTCCTTTTAGATAACTTGTATGTCCCATTTTTACTAGTAGGATTAAATCAGTATATTTTCAACCCCTGGTTGAAATGATAGATAAGAGAATCAATAACTGGAAGAACCTATGGCTCTCTATGGGAGGTAAGATTACCCTTATTAATTCTTGTTTATACTCACTGTCTCAGCATTTCTGAAGCCCATAGTACATATCATTAAGCTCATCAAAAGCATACTTTCAAATTTTTTCTGGGGTTCTACTGATTTAAAAAAGAAAAAATCTTAGGAAAATGGGGGATATGTGTTTTCCTATAGCAGAAAATGGTCTTGGATTTAGGGGTATTTCAACAATAGTAAAATCCTTCTCGATTAAACTTTGGTGGAAATTCCAATCTGCCAAAGCTCCATGGACCTCCTTAATTGCATCCCTTCCTCATACAGCAAAAACTTCACAAAACTGGAAAAAAAAATGCCAAATGAATGTTTATGCTGAACAACACTCTAGAATTATTCATGGCACAGGGGACTGCAATTTTTGGCTTTCAAACTGGACATATAGAGGTCCTTTAATAGATTTGCTTGATCATAAATTTTTGGGAATTCCTCTGCATTGCATTGTAGCACACTTCATAGAGTATAAACAGGAATTCATGCCTAGCATAATTTCACTGATTGACACTCCTTTACAGGTATTTCTACAGGATGCAAAAACTTATGATCACAGGCAGGAAAAGCTCATTTGGAAACCCGACAAAAAAGGAACTTTTAGCTTCAAGTCTGCCTACAATTCTCTCAGAGAACAAAAGGGTAACTCTCTTTCTCTATAAGCATTATGGAACAATAGAATCCTTAAAAAGGTATCAGTGTTTATGTGGAGAACTATGAATTCACTTTTATCTTTTGATAATATTCTTTCACATTTTAGTTTTCATCTTCCTTCTAAGTGTCTTTTTTTGTGACAACATGAACCCCCTTGACCATTTTCTGAACTAGTGTATTTTCTTTGGAAAAGTGTGGACTGGTGTGAACATTTTTATAGGTATCCAGACACCTATTTTCAGTTCCATCTGGGAAAGAATTTCATACTATCTTACACAATTGGGTTTCACAACAATACACTCTCAAATTATGCACAACATTGTGTCTTTTACCTAGTGGACTCTATGGAAAGCTAGGAATAGCTTCTTTTTTTAAAATAAAAAAAGCACGGTTTCTCTCTTACTTAGGGACATTAAGAGTATGATTTACAATGCATATGAAACTAAACCATTTTACATCTATCATGATTTTGACATTGAACTTGCATATAGTGGCTACTTCCCATTATGGTTGAAACCTGCAAAACCAAACATAGTGAGTATAAAGTGGACAAAGCCTATTTCTGGTATTAAACGTAACGTAGATGCCTCATGGGACTCTATCACACATGATACAGGTTTAGGAATAATTTTTCAGAGATACAGAAGGTTCCTTTATGGCTGCTATGTGTCAACATGCAAATGCACATTCTCCAGTTCATGCTGAAATGCTTGCTCTAAAACTTTGAGTCACTTTATCACAGTCATACCATGAGCACACTTATATTGAGTCTGACTGTCTCAAAGCAATCAATATGGTTGCAAATCATGAACAAGCACACTGGAACTTATTTGAGCTAGCTGGCGATATTCATTCTAAACTTGGCTCAATAAATATTGCACATACTTTTAGAGAGGGTAACACAATGGCTGATGCGCTAGCCAAACATGCACAATCTGAAAAATGTAGCTCTACTTTAATTTTCTCCCAACTCCCTGATAAAGTTAAAGGCTTGTTCATGCTTGAAAAAAAATGGGACTCCATCCTTGACAATTACCCACTAGTCTAGATGCTACTCATTCGTCTCCTTAATTACCTTTTATAGGACTGAAATTGCAGCAAGGAGGGGTGCTGGAATCCTTTCACCAAACTGATCTCTTGGAAAATGCCATCACGACGGACACGCTCTGAGTTGCGCCTCAAAAGCACAATATTTGGCGCAATTTCGAGAGTGAACTTCCCTAATTATCCCCAATAATTCCTAATGATAACTTGAGTTTTGAAAATTCCATTCGCAGAAATACATTAGGAATTCATAAGGTTGACAGATAGTTCCTCTGTCATATTCTATGTATAACATATTTTCTATATAACATAGGCATTGGGGATTTAATAGAAAATCAATCCTTGTTTTTGGTTGTAGAAGTAATAACTGTCTGGCCATTCTGATTCTAACACAAGGGTGGAGGAATTCAGCAATGGAAACACAATTTTTTATCTTCTAAAATCAACTACAACATAGATATTGTGTCGTAAAACTCATGCAGTCAAAGTTATTGGCCTTTTGTTAATACCGTTGGGGATTTTGTTGGTTTTGGGGATCCAATAAATAACCCCTCCTCATTACATGAGGCTTTCAAAAAAAATAGATATTGTGAAAGTAAATTTATTTTATTGTTAAAAATTTTAACTCATTTTATTACCATGGATCCGATGTGCACTATAAATTGTATATTTTCTATTAAATCAGAAAAGATAACATAAAAGATTTTTAAAAAATACATATTTCTAATTTAAAAAATCCAAAATTGATAAAATAAATAGCCATACTAGAAAGTTATAAATGAATTAGGATAGGGACCGAGATAAATAAAAGGAATCACTCCCGTCGGCGGTCACATTCTTCTTCCCCCTGAACACCCATTCCGCTGCCTAATCCATTTTCTCCCAAGCCTCCCAATGACGCGTATAAGAAAATATGCAAAGACTGAAGCGTCGCTACCGTCGCCACTGAGGCACAGCAGCTGTGCCGACTGAATCAATTACCTTAGGATGTTGTTAAATATTTCCCACCTAATTCACCGCCCCACGGTGATGAAGATCCACCATCGTCACTCCTTCCGCCCTTGCCGCCATCTCCGGTATGTATTTATCCAATCTACAACGCTTTTAAAACCCAATCCAAACCTCATAAAAAAGCTAAATAAAATCATGTTTGTGTATCATCGGCTCTGCCCTGGGTTCGATTAGGAGTTGATTCCTAACAATCGAATACTATCCTACATTGGGTTTTTCTTTTCGATGTTTACTTTGTTTTATATTTTGTTCCATTTCTCTAGTTTGACGAGAATTATCAATTCTCGTGAGATTTTTTGAAACAGACAGTTGAGAACATCATTCGAGCCAAATAAAGGTTAGTGGTGGTGGTGTTTGTGACATGTGCATGTGCGTGTGCGTATGTCTTAAATGAAATTTGTATTTTATGTTTATTCATGAGTTCAGATAGTCGTAAAAAAGAACAACAGTCTATTTATTATTTCTTATGAAATCAATAATGACCATTAACTTAAAATATATTTTTCGTAATTTATACTTATCTCTGGGTACAAAAAATATGGCATCCGCATAATTAGATTTATCCCCTATTCATTGTCTCCAAATATTATGAAAGTAAATTTATTTTATTGTAGAAAATTTAAACTCATTTTATTGCCAGGGATCCGATGTGCACTATGGAATTTATATTTTCTATTAAATCGGGAAAAGATAACATGAGATATTTAAAAAAATGAATTTCTAAGTTTAAAAGAACAAAATTGATGAAAATATATAGCCATATTAGAAAGTTATAAATGAATTCGGACATCGGCCAAGATAAATAAAAGCTATCCCTCCCGTCGGGAATCACATTCTTCTTCCCCCCAAAACACCCTTTCCGCTGCCCATTCCATTTTCTCCCTAGTCCCCAAGGACGTGTGTAGGGAAGCATGCCAAGATTGTCGCCACCACTGCCACCGTCACTGAGGCACAGCAATTGTGCCATTTAAATCAATTGTCGTGGGACATTCAATTTTTCCTGCATAATTCAATACCCCACGACGACGAAGACCCACCATCGCCACTCATTCCGCCCTCACCGCCATCTCCGGTATGTATTTATCCAATCTACAACTCTTTCAAAACCCAATCCAAACTCAAAAAAAGAGCTACATAAAGTCATGTTTGTGTTTCATCGGCTCTAGTCTGTGTTTTATTAGGATTTGATTCCTAATAATCGAATTCTATCGTACATTGGGTTTTTCTTGCAGATGTTTATTTTTTTCTATTTTGTTCCATTTCTCCAGTTTGACAAGGATTATCAATTTTTGTGAGACGTTGCGAAATGGACAGCTGAGAACATTGTTCGAGACGGAGAAAGGTTAGTGGCGATGGTGTGTGTGTGTGTGTGTGCTTGTGCCATATGCATGTGCGTGTGTTGTGTGTCGTATGCATGTGCGTTTATTCATTAGTTCAGAAGAGTCGTATATAAGAACATCGGTCTATTTATTATTGCGTGTGAAATATGTAATAACCATTAATACTTTAGATATATTTATATATATATATATATGTTATCTCTGGGTACAATAAATATTGCATCCACATAATAGATTTATTCATATTTAGTGTCTCTATATACTATGAAAGTAAATTTATTTTAATGTTTAAAATTTAAAACCATTTTATTACCAGGGATCTAATGTTTACTATAATTTGTGTATTTTCCATTAAATCAGGACAAGATAATATAAAAGAATAAAAATATATGAATTTAAATGTAAAAAATCCAAATTTGATAAAATAAATAGCCATATTAGAAGGTTATAAAAAATTGGGAAAAGGAACGAGAATATAAAATCCAACCCTCCCGTCGGCCGACACATTCTTCTTTCCCCCTAAACACCCTTTCCACTGCCAATTTCATTTTCTCCACAGTCCCCAATGACACGTATACGGAAGACTGAAAAGATTGTTATCACCGCTGCCGCCGCCATTGAGGCACAGTAACTGTGCTGGCTGAATCAATTTTCCTAGGACGTTGTTCAATTTTCCCACTTAGTTCACTAACCCACGATGACAAAGACCCACCATCACCACTCTTTTCGTTGTCGCCGCCATCTCCAGTATGTATTTATCCAATCTACAACCATTTAAAAATCCAATCTGAACCCACTAAAAAAGAGCTAAATGAAATCATGTTTGTGCTACATCGGCTCTAGCTTGGGCTTGATTAAGAGTGGATACCTAACAATCGAATACCATCGTATAGTTGGTTTTTTTAAGGAAGTTTATGTTTGTTTTCTATTTTTTTCCATTTCTTAGTTTGACGAGGATTATAAATTCTCATGAGACTGTGTGAAACAGGCTAGTGAGAATGTCGTTCAAGCCGGAGAAAGGTTAGAGGCGATGGTGAGCGTGCGTACGAGTGCCTGTGCATATGCTTGTATGTGTCTTAAATGAAACTTGTGTTTCATGTTTATTCATGAGTTCAAAAGAGTCATATATAAGAACATTGGTCCATTTATTATTGCTTATGAAATCAGTCATGACCATTAATACTTAAGATATATTTTCGTAATTTATATGTTATCTCTGGGTGCATCCACATATTTTGATTTATTCTGTATTTATTGTCTCTAAATATTATGAAAATAAATTTATTTTATTGTTAAAAAACTAAACTCATTTTATTTCCAGGGATCCGATGTACACTATAAATTGTGTTTTTTCTATTTAATCGGGACACTATAACATAAAATATTTTATATATATGTGAATATCTAATGTAAAAAATCCAAAGTTGATAAAATAAATAGCCATATTATAAGGTTATAAATGAATTGGGGCAAGCACCGTGAGAAATAAAAGCCATCCCTCCCGTCGGCCGTCACCTTCTCCCCCCCCCCCTAAACACCCTTTCTGCTGCCCATTCCTTTCTCCCCCTAGTCCCCTAATGATGCCTATTAAGGCATAGCAACTGTACCGGATGAATCAATTGCCCTAGGATGTTGTTCAATATTTTCCACTTTATTCATCTCCTCACGAAGATGAAGACCCACCATCACCACTCCTTCCACTGCCGCCACCATCTCCGGTATGTATTTATCCAATCTACAACACTTTCATCCAAACCCACTAAAAAGAGCTAAATAAAATTGTGGTTGTGTTTCATCAGCTCTGCTTTGGGTTTGATTAAGAGTTGATTCCTAAAAATCTAATACCATCGTACATTGGAATTTTATTGCGGATGTTTATATTTTTTATATTTTGTTCCATTTCTCCACTTTGACGAGGATTATCAATTCTTATGAGACTTTATGAAATGGACAGCTGAAAACATCGTTCGAGCCTGAGAAAGGTAGTGGTGATGGTGCGTGTGCATGAGCGTTTATCTCAAATGAAAGTTGTGTTTACCTTTATTCATGAGTTCAGAAGAGTCATATATAAGAAGATCGGTTTGCTTATTATTTCTTGTGAAATCAATAATGACCATTAATACTTAAGAAATATTTTTCGTAATTTATACTTATCACTGGGTACAATAAATATTGCATCCTTGTAATTAGATTTATTCCCTATTCATTGTCTCTAGATATTATGAAAGTAATTTTATTTTATTGTTAAAAATTTGAACTCATTTTATTACCAGGGATTCAATGTGCACCATAAATGAATTACGACAAGGACCGAGAGAAATAAAAGTCATCCCTCCTGACGTTCGTCACATTCTTCTTCCCCCTAAACACCCTTTCCGCTGCCCAATCCATTTTCTCCCAAGCCCCTCAATGACGCGTATACAGAAGCATTCAAAGATTGTCGTCGCCGCTGCTATCGCCACTGAGGCACAGCAACTGTGCTGGCTGAATCAATTACCGCGGGATGTTGTTCAATTTTTCCCACCTAATTCACCACCCCACGGCGATGAAGATCCACCATCGCCACTCCGTCCGCCCTCGCTGCCATCTCCGGAATGTATTTATCCAATCTACAACGCTTTCAAAACCCAATCCAAACCCTATAAAAAGAGCTAAATAAAATCATGTTTGTGTATCATCGGCTCTGGCCTGGGTTTGATTAGGAGTTGATTCCTAACAATCGAATACTATCGTACATGGGGGTTTTCTTGCCGATGTTTATTTTTAGTTTCTATTTTGTTCCATTTCCCTAGTTTGACGAGGATTATCAATTCTCGTGAGATTTTGCGAAATCGAAAGTTGAGAACGTCATTCAAGCCGAAGAAAGGTTAGTGGCGATGGTGTGGTGCCATGTGCGTGTGTATGTCTTAATTGAAATTTGTATTTTATGTTTATTCATGAGTTCAGATTAGTCGTAAATAAGAACATCAGTCTATTTATTATTTCTTATGAAATCAATAATGACCATTAACTTAAAATATATTTTCATAATTTATACCTATCTCTGGGTACAATAAATATGGCATCCGCATAATTAGATTTATTCCCTCTTCACTGTCTCTAAATATTAAGAAAGTAAATTTATTTTATTGTAGAAAATTTAAACTCATTTTATTACCAGGGATCCGATGTGCAATATAAATTGTATATTTTCTATTAAATCGGGAAAATATAACATAAGATATTTAAGAAAAATGAATTTCTAATTTTAAAAAAAACAAAATTGATAAAATATATAGCCATATTAGAAATTTATAAATGAATTCGGACATCAGGAAAGATAAATAAAAGTCATCCCTCCTGTCGGGCATCACATTCTTCTTCCCCCCTAAAAACCCTTTCCGCTGCCCATTCCATTTTCTCCCTATTCCCCCAATGACGTGTGTAGGGAAGCATACAAAGATTGTCGCCGCTGAGGAACATCAACTTTTCCGGCTGAATCAATTGTTGTGGGACGTTGTTTAATTTTTTCCACCTAATTCACCACCCCACGACGATGAAGACCCACCATCGCCACTCCTTCCTCCCTCACCGCCATCTCCGGTACGTATTTATCCAATCTACAACTCTTTCAAAACCCAATCCAAACCCAATAAAAAAGAGCTAAATAAAATTATGTTTGTGTTTCATCGGCTCTAGTCTGTGTTTGATTAGGAGTTGATTACTAATAATAGAATACTATCGTACATTGCAGATATTTATTTTTGTTTTCTATTTTGTTCCATTTCTCAAGTTTGACAAGGATTATCAATTTTTGTGAGCCTTTGCGAAATGGACAGCTGAGAACATTATTCGAGATGGAGAAAGGTTAGAGGCAATGGTGTGTGTGCTTGTGCCATATGCTTGTGCGTGTGTTGTGTGCATGTGTGTGTGCATTTATTCATTAGTTTAGAAGAGTTGTATACAAGAACATTGGTCTATTTATTATTGCGTGTGAAATCTGTAATTACCATTAATACTTAAGATATATTTTTTGTAATTTATATGTTATCTCTGGGTACAATAAATATTGCATCCACATAATAGATTTATTCCGTATTTACTGTCTTTAGATATTATGAAAATAAATTTATTTTAATGTTAAAAATTTTAAATCATTTTATTACCAGGGATCTGATGTTTACTATAATTTGTGTATGTTCTATTAAATCGGGATAAGATAATATAAAATATTAATATATATATATATATATGAATCTATAATGCAAAAAATCGAAAGTCGATAAAATAAATAGACATGTTAGAAGGTTATAAATGAATTGGGAAAAGGACCGAGAGAGAGAAAAATCCATCCCTCCCTTCAGCCGACACATTATTCTTCTCCTCTAAAAACCCTTTCCGCTGCCAATTTCGTTTTCTCCACAGTCCCTAATTACGCGTATACGGAAGCCTGAAAAGATTATTTTCACCGTTACCACCGCCATTGAGGCACAGTAACTGTGCTGGCTAAACCCACTAAAAAAGAGCTAAATGAAATCATGTTTGTGCTACATCGGCTCTAGCTTGGGTTTGATTAAGAGTGGATCCCTAACAATCGAATACCGTTGTATAGTTAGTTTTTTTGCGGAAGTTTATTTTTGTTTTCTATTTTGTTCCATTTCTCCAGTTTGACGAGAATTATCAATTCTGGTGAGACTTTGCAAAACGGACAGGTGAGAATGTCGTTCGAGCCAGAGAAAGGCTAGAGGTGATGGTTCACGTGCGTGCGAGTGCCTATGCATATGCGTGTGCGTGTGTCATAATTCATGAGTTCAGAAGAGTCGTATATAAGAACATTGGTCTATTTATTATTGCTTATGAAATCAGTAATGACCATTAATACTTAAGAAATATTTTTTGTAATTTATAAGTTATCTCTGGGTGTATCCACATATTTAGATTTATTCTGTATTTACTGTCTCCAGATATTATAAAAATAAATTTATTTTATTGTTAAAAAATTAAACTCATTTTATTGCATGGGATCCGATGTGCACTATAAATTGTGTATTTTCTATTAAATCGTGACACTATAACATAAAATAGTTTAAAACATATATGAATTTCTAATGTAAGAAATCCAAAGTTGATAAAATAAATAGCCATATTATAAGGTTATAAATTAATTGGGACATGACCGTGAGAAATAAAAGTCATCCCTCCCGTCGGCCGTCACCTTCTCCCCCCCCCCCCTAAACACCCTCTCTGCTGCCCATTCCTTTCTCTCCCTAGTCCCCTATTGATGCCTATATAGAAGCATGCAAAGATTTCCATCGTCGCGGCCGCCGCCTGCTGAGGCATAACAACTGTGCCGGCTGAATCAATTGCCCTGGGATGTTGTTCAACATTTTCCACTTTATTCACCACCCCACGACGATGAAGACCCACCATCACCACTCCTTCCATCATCGCCACCATCTCCGGTATGTATTCTACAACCCTTTCAAAACCCAATCCGAACCCACTAAAAAGAGCTAAATAAAATTATGGTTGTGTGTCATCGGCTCTGGTCTGGGTTTGATTATGAGTTGATTCCTAAAAATGGAATACCATCGTACATTGGAATTTTTTTGCGGATGTTTATATTTTTCTATTTTTTCCATTTCTCCACTTTGACGAGAATTATCAATTCTCATGAGAATTTGTGAAACAGACAGTTGAAAAAGTTGATCCGGAGAATGGTGGTGGCAATGTTGAGTATGCATGTGTGTTTGTCTCAAATGAAAGTTGTGTTTACCGTTATTCATGAGTTCACAAGAGTCGTAAATAAGAAGATCGGTCTATTTATTATATCTTGTGAAATCAATAATGACCTTTAATACGTAAGAAATATTTTTTGTAATTTATACTTATCTCTGGGTACAATAAACATTGCATCCTTGTAATTAGATTTATTCCCTATTCATTGTGTCTAGATATTATGAAAGTAAGTTTATTTTAAAGTTAAAATTTTAAACTCATTTAATTACCAGGGATTCGATGTGAACTATAAATTGTATATTTTCAACTAAATTAGGAAAAGATGACATAAAAAATTTCAAAAAATATGAAATTCTAATTTAAAAAATCCAAAGGTTATAAAAGAAAAATAGCCATATTACACGGTTATAAATGAATTAGGACAAGGACGAGAGAAAGAAAAGCCATCCCTCCCATCGGTCATCACATTCTTCTTCCCCCCTAAACACCATTTCCGCTACCCATTCCTTTTTCTCCCCAGTTCCCCAATGACGCGTATATAGAACCATGCAAAGATTGCCGACGCCGCTACTTCCGCCACTAAGGCACAACAATTGTTCCTGCTGAATCAATTTCCCTGGGACGTTGTTCAATTTTTTACACCTTATTCACCACCCCATGACGATGAAGACCCACCATCGCCACTCCTTCCATTTTCTCCACCATCTCTGGTATGTATTTATCCAATCTACAACCCATTCAAAATTCAATCTGGTCCCACTAAAATGATCTAAATAAAATTATGTTTGTGTTCATCGGCTCTAACCAGGGTTTGATTAGGAGTTGATTCCTAACAATCAAATACCATCATACAGTGGGTTTTTGCATTTTTTTCTATTTTGTTCCATTTCTCCAGTTTGACGAGGATTATCAATTCTTGTGAGACTTTGCCAAACGGATGTCGTGCGAGCAAAAGAAAGTTTAGTGGCGATGGTGCGTGTGTCTTAAAAGAAGTTTGAGTTTTATGTTTATTCATGAGTTCAGAAGAGCCGTATATAAAAGACATCGGTCTATTTATCATTCCTTGTGAAATCAGTAATAACCATTAATACTTAATATATATTTTTTGTAATTTATACGCTATCTTTGGGTACAATAAATATTTCATCTACATGATTAGATTTATTCTGTATTCACTATCTCTAGATATTATGAAAGTAAATTTATTTTATTATTAAAAATGTAAACTCATTTTAGAGTCCGTCTCTTGAAAGACGGTCTTTCCATAAGTCATGGAAAGACCAAGGTTTAAAGTGCAAATTATAAGAAATCAAGATAAAAATTTTGGGTTGCATGAACCGGGTTATAAATTTTATAACTACTACATGTTTCATAATAAAACTTTAATATTGCAACTAA